>JAQZBX010004965.1:0-58210 GCA_029593785.1 Cabassous unicinctus | reverse complement strand
TAAAGAGGAAATATTGATACAGAACTTCAGTAAAAGATGTTGATTTCACCAAGACTCCCGTTGCTTGATTTTTTAATACTGACTTCCATTTCATGAACAATGGTAGCTGAAGGTGAGAGAATAATTACTTCTTGTTCCATACTTTTATCCATTTATTTGCTTCTTCTACTGACACTGGTTTGAAATGAACACACAGAAGCTCCCAGGAGATATACCATTGAATATAAACAGATTCTAGAAAAAGGAGTTATTTCCAAAAGATTAGAAGTGATGGAAATCGACAAAAGGTAATTTTACCGTTTAGTTCAAAGCCTACTTAAATAGATTGTACCCAGAGACAGGAACAGTCTCTTTGGCAAAGTGGTACAATTTGGGTGGCATCAAAAGGCCAAGGGCATTTCTATTAGTGGCCTTAGTGTTCTGCTCTTCTACTCACTCTTTCCAATAATAAAATGTTGTGAAGAAGTAACATTTGAGAATCATAATATGTTAGAATTTTAACAGCCATTAGAGATTGTATAGCACAATTCATTAATTCCTTCAACACACTAAAAAGTTGTTGAGATGAGGTTTATCTTGAACTTTATCAAGAGAACTTTCCTGAAATTAAATGTTCCACTTACATATATACACACTGTATTTTTCATCTGCTTTTCAAACTTCCACTCACTGATAATAACTTAAAGTTATTGACCACTTAACTATCATGTCAAGCACTGTACCTTGCAATCACTTTGCCTGTATTATTCATTTTAATTTTTCTAACCACTTAATGAAGTTGTGTAAACTAAGGCTTGGAGAGTTAAATGACTTGCTCAATTAAATTTTTTTTAATTGGAAAAGTTACAGGTTTACAGAAAAATCATGCATAAAATACAGAGTTCCCATATACCACCCTATTATTAATCCCTTGCATTAGCGTAGTACATTTGTTACCACATTTTATAAAAACATTTTTGTAAGTGTACTGTTACACTTATAGCATATTTGTTACCACACTCATAAGAACATTTTTTTAAGTGTACTATTGATGCTTGATGGTTTACATTAAGTTGGTTTACATTAGGGTTTATTGTTTGTGTTGTACTATCCTATATTTTATTTTAATTTTTATTCTATATATAATTCACTGCTGTTAATTATGTTCACAATGTTGTGCTATCATCACTACCATCCATTACAAAAACTTTTCCATCAGCCCAAACAGAAACTCTGTACAACTTAAGGATTAACTCCCTATTCCCCCACCCTAGCCCCTGGTAAACTATATTCTAGTTTCTGACTCTATGACTTTGCTTATTTTAATTAGTTCATATCAGTGAGATAATACAATATTAGTCCTTTTGTGTCTGGCTTATTTCACTCAACATTATGTCTTCAAGGCTCAGCCATGTTGTTGCAGTTATCAGAACTTCATTGCTTTTTATGGCCGAATAATATTCCACTTATGCATTACCTCATCTTGCTTAACCATTCATTGGTTGATGGACATTTAGGTTGCTTACATCTTTTGGCAATTGTGAATAATGCCTCTGTGAACATCAGTGTGCAAATATCTATTCAAGTCCTTGCTTTCAATTCTTTAGGGTATATACTTAGAAGTGGGATTGCTGGATCCTATGGTAATTCCATACTTAACTTTCTGAGGAATCAACAAACTGTCTTCCACAGCATATAGACCACTTTAAATTCCCACCAACAATGAATGAATGTTCTTATTTCTCCACATCCCCTCCAACACGTGCAATTTCCCATTTTCTTAAATAATAGCCTTTCTAGTGGGTATGAAATGGTATCTCATTGTGGTTTTGATTTGTATTTCCCTAGTAACTTATGATGTAGAGCATTCTTTTCATGTGCTTTTTGGACACTTGTATATCTTCTTTGGAGAAATGTCTAGTCAAGCCTTTTGCCCATTTTCTAGTTGGGTTGTTTGTCTTTTTTTGTTGAGTTGTTGGATTTCTTTATATATTCTGAATATTGAACCCTAATCAGATGACTTGTTCAAATTTTATGTAGCTAGGGAATTTGTCATGGCCCACATTTGAAACCAGGTTTCTGATATCAGTCAGACCTTGAGCATTAATTACTATGTTGCACATATCCCTTTTCTGCATAAAAACTTCTATATATCTGGATTAAATCAATGGAGCGGTCACATTTCTTTCTCCGGTTAAGTATTTTCAGTTTTTCACTTTTACCTAACCAATCACCTGGCTTTTATAACATCCTTCCTTTCATCTGTGGAAAATCTCTAAGTGTAGAAACCGTAACTGAATATAATAATCCAGATGCATTCTGATCAGTTCAGCACAGAGAAAGACCATCTCCTCCCTTCTTGTCACTATATTTCTAATTAAATTAACCAGGTATCTTGTTATCTTGGCAAACAAGCCATGTTACTTAGCAATGACAGTATTTTTCTGCGGTTGTTTTTTTTAGAACTAAGAGTAGGACTTTTGCCCCATCACATTCATATTATTATATGTGGCAAATAATTTCACCCTATGAAGTATTTCTAGATAACAACTTGACTGTCAATTATGTATGTTACATTAACTCGTTATCTGTAAATTTCAAAAGACTGTCACTTGCAGTCTCATTCAATCATTGATGAAGATGCTGAATATAATTTTTTAAAAGAACTATATTATCACTTTCTTTTATATTTATTAATGTGAGAGCATGTGTTGTCTGACTTTTAAGGATGGGAGAGAGTGTATAGTTTGCAGAGATGATGGTGTATGCATATGTATAAGTCAAGTAAATAGTTGGAAACATTGAGCTAGAGTTCAGGAGGGAAGTCCTTTGTACGATATTGATTTAAGAACCTATAGAAAAGTAATAGCTAAAATTACAAGATAACCAAAGAATTGAGTGTAAAATAAGAGAGAAACGTTGCTAGGATATTACAGAATTCTGCAATTAGAATTAACAAGGGAGTTTTTTTAAAAAAGAAAGAAATTTGGACAATCAAAGAAGGGGGTGATTAACCCTATCAACTGTTACAATGTTAAAAATATGGCAAGAAAGCAAAATAGGTAAGGATACAGAAGAGCTTCTGGTGCATGTATGGCTAAGTCATCAAATGGGCACTCTGGTGATCTCAACATAATTCTCCAAAGAGAAACAGCATATAGTGCACCCTAGTATGTATGTCATGACTGAGCATTCGGAGTGATACCGAGTTGCTGGGGCAAGAATATAACTTTACTCAGTAGAAAGGGATCTATATCTCCCAAGCCTGGTGCACACAAAAAACAGCTTGGAGACTGTATTAAGGATAATCTCCTGAAACTGAGGATTGGAGTGATACTAAATTACTCATGTGTAAGCCCTTAGCATTTTTCTTGTGAAGAAAAACCCAACGTTGTGCCTTTGGTATGTGTCTCCTAAATCTGAAATTTGGAATAAGCCTGAGATCCTAGGACACAGTCACTGGATTTCACAGTAGAGAAGATCATGCTGACTGATAAAGTTGCATTTTGGGGGGGATTCTGAAAACAGGAGACAGATTGCAAAGTGTCAAAGAGTGGGCAATGGAGGGGCAAAATGAGGAAACAGAGATAGTGAATGAAGGCTCTGCTGAGGAGAGACATTGGAGAAAAATTGAGAATGGTGTGATAACGTAAAGAGGAATGTTTGGTTGTCTTTTATAATTTAATTTTGTCATTTTTATGATGGGAGGAGATACATGTATTTGTAGATTTAAGGGGTGTAATTAGTATTGAAGACGAGACTATTAAAGAAAGGAAATAGTAGATGGAATAATATTTTGGAGACAATTAGAGGAATGATAATAAGAAAACTACTGAGAAGGAGTAGCATAAGTAGTCCAGCCACCCAGCTAACTAAGACCAATACTGCCTTGACAAAACCCAAGGTCACAATGAAGTATTTTAAGCATGGAATCTAATATTTACTTGGTTTGTTCTAACCCCTGACAGGTATCATTTGTCAAGGAAACTTTACCAATTTATTTGAGGAATAATCCCTGCAAGATTGAAGCTTTGTTCTAATTACCCCCTGTACAAAATTTCTTAGTCCATGTCAGACAGGTTGGAGCCTGTCTTTTAGCTTAATCGAGGACTTACTGTAGTGTCCATGTCCGCAGGGCATTCAGCTGACTTGTGCCATTTTGTTGGAGGCTTGTCTCTATAACTTTATCCTCTCAGGGAAAGAGGCAGGGTCTTGACCTGAGGCCTTGAAGATAGAAAAGAAATTATTTACTTTCACTAAGGCTGTAACTAGAAAAATAGTATTAATGGTACTTGGGTTTTATATAGTGTGTGCCTCTCATTTTTTTTTTTTATGGTATGGACTAATGGTGAAAATAACAAAATAACAAATTATTCGCAGTCACAGTCATAGGATGGGTAGATATTATGATCATGAGTGAGAGAAAAAGGCTGGTCCAGGAACATACTGACTGTGGGCCATGTAGGCAGAAAGGAAGGGAAAAAAAACCTCCCATAAAGATAATTGAGAATTTTCTCAGCCCCTTTTACTGATTCTTTAAGAAGCTGGCTGAAAATACTGCTTAAATCAGAGGTGATCAAGTTTTAAAATAGTAAATGGGCATTCTGTAGTTCCTTGAAGGTATACTGTGTGTGTTTGTACTAAGCTTCTTGGTGGGGGAATCCATAATTCCTTTAGTCTTACCACTTAGAAATTGAGCATATTTTTACTCTCTTTTATACAAATTCTAAACTGATCCTAGTTCCTATATCATTCTGGCACATTTATACCTGTTGGTTATTGTCTTTCATTTTTTTTAAATTCTACTAATTTTTTCCACAGGTAGGAGAAAATAAACTTTTTTATTTCCTTTGGGGTAACAGGAACCATCACATTCATTTTCTCTTTCTGTAGGACAAGAGATAAAACAGCTGGTATCTTCCTCTAAGTTCGTTTTTCACTTATCACATAGTGCAACACAAAAATTACCCACTTCACAAGGTTCTCCACTCACACTATTTTTAAACTCCTTTTCCTTTCCCACATAGTTTCCTGTATCCATTCATTTATTCATTCATACAATCATTTGACAAATATTTATTTAGTGCCTTCTAGACGGAAGATGAAACATGGACTTTACCCTCAAAAGTTCATAGTTTTATGGAATAGTGATAGAAGGATAGGTGACAAATAACCCAAATCAAGAAAATGTAGGGCAGATTATGATAAATTCTACAGGGGAGGCAATAAGTATTTAGTGGGCTTCAGAATAATGAGAATTTGTATAGGAGTGTGTGTTGCGAGTACAGAGGTTAAGCAAGACTCAAGGAAGAAACTACAAATATATTTGTATAAAATAAATAAAAAAAATAGCCTTAACTATTGTCCTTGTTTCTGCAACTGACCATATGATTGAGCTAGTATTTAAAACTTTCTTTTTCCACTACCAATTCTACGTTCACTTTGCCCTCAGAAAGCACCTTAGCTGATCATGGTTCCTTGCCTGGTGGGGTAACCCAAACCTTCATTTCTGAAGGATTTGGGCCTTTAGCAGTACTGCCTGTGTGGGGTTGGTATTTTGTTGACTTTTATTACAAGATGTAAGAAGATGAAATCCAAGGGATCTTCTCCGTTCCAGACCTCCTGCTCGCTTCCATTGTATAAAACATCCCAGTTTTCCCTTGAAGGTCAGCATCAATCACCCCATCCAGTATGGTAACCCTCTTCCTTGCCTGCTGATTCACCGGCATGAGAGGCCCAAACTGGCCAGGTATTCAATATTTGTGTGAGTTTAAACCCTATTAGAAATTATTGTTGTCTATAAAATTATACCACAACTTAGTGGTATAACAACAACCATTTGTGCATCAAGAAGTTGGGCAGTTCTCACTTGGTTGCAATCAGATGTTGAATTGAGCTATAGTCACTGGGAGGCTTGACTGGGCTGGTCATAAAAGATAGCACTTACATGTCCGGGAGTTGATGTGGGAGCTCACGTGGAACTCTCAATTCAAGTACCGATCATGGCCTTTCCAGCATGGCAGTTTCAGGGTAGTCATATTTCTTACTTGGTGGCCTACATCCTTCAGAGTGAACGTCCTAAGAGAAACAAGCAGAAGCTACTTGGCCTTAGTGGCCTGACGTTAGAGGTCACCAAGCATTGCTTCCACTGCACTCAATTGGTCAAAACAGTCACAAGCCTGTCCAGGTTCAAACAGAGGGATGATAGATTCTGACTCTTGACGAGAGTGTCCAAAAGCCTGAAGCTATATTTTTAAAAACTATCGTAATGGTCTTTTATTACTTTTCCATTCTCTACCCTCCTATTTCTCTAGAACACACACAATTTCCAAATTGCTCTGTGTTTTCTAAAATGTGAAGAGTATTGTTCATACTGCTTTCCCCCCGTAGAATGTCTTAAGCCTCCATCTCTGTCAAATTCTATTATTCTTAAAAATTCAGCTTAAATTATAATTCACTTATTTGTTTATCCATCCATTCATTCAACAAATCTTTTCTGAGGTGATTTAGATTTAACAAGCCATTTCCAAATATCTCTTTCTATAGATGATTTTTCCTTTTCCTGAGACCTCAAGTTATTTCTAAATCTCAAATAGCCCCTTTTAATCTATCTGCTGTCTTCAATTATAACGGTTCTGGTTTACCTTATTTTCCCTTCACCCCAATAGTATAATTTTTAAAAATATGGTGGACATACCTTATATTTCTACTCCTAAATTTATAGCACCTTTAGTGTACAAATTTTGTTGACTGGATCGATGGCTGTCTGGCTTTCTGGATGGACAAATGGACAAACAGACAAATGGATGGGAATATTGATGGATAAACTAATAAAATACAAATGACTTCCTTTTCAATTTTCTTAACAGAAATTAAGACCCTCCTTAATTGTTTTGATTGTGCATAAACAGACAAAGTTCGAGTGGCTTAGCTTTTACTACTATAATATAAAAGCCATATTTAGAAAGATAGAACATATTTACCAATAATATAGTGGTTACATGCTGTAACGCCCTCTTTCAACATTCACGTCTCTTTCAGATGCATACCCAAAACAGGGATACTAGGCTATAAGATAAAATGAGACTTCTGAAAGAGTAGAAAGCCTATTATGCCAAATAAATTGGGACAAAAAGAACTACAAGTTAAGTTGAGATAGTGACTGCAATACCTATATAAGGCAATGTTGTTTCTTCCAAATTTGTTTTTTTGGCTAAATCAACAGATACCCATTGAGTGCACATTTTGTGCCTGGCACTATGGTAGGTACTCGCAAACTTAATGCATACCTATATCAAGACAGATATATTTCTCTCTGAAGGTTTTCTTTTTTTGTCTCAGATTCTGTTAACTACATCTGGTAAAATGCAGAAAATAAAATTTAAAAATGGCACATACTCTTGGAATTAACTTTTAATAGAAGATGGAATGAGTCAGCTCAGATTAAAATGAAAACAAAAAAAAAAAATTGTTCTGCAAAAACAAACTATAATCCAAAAATAACAAGCAAAAAAATCATAAAAATTTTTAAAAGGATATGCCCTGTTAGTTCAAACCAATTTTACTAACAGCAAGTATTTATAAGTTTAATCAAATTGTCAGCTTCTTGAAGATAGCAGTTGTGTCACCTTACTTTAGTTTATATCCTTTGCATCCCTAGAATGCCCCTTTATGAACATGGAAGGCAGTCAATGAATACTTTCAATGAAGTTTGAATGAATAAATTCATACATAAATGAATGCATGCTTGAAAAGTATATTAATTTATCCAAACTTGATTTGTGAAATCTTGTTTGTGTTACTTTCCTTAGCAATTTTCTTCAAGGATGAGATAAAGCCTGTGGCATGAATAATTAATGATCCCAAATGAGTCAAATTCAAATTAATAAAGACTTTATATTCATCAGTACACTTGTGTGTGGGATCAACCATATTGTCTGATTCAGAATTCTACTAAAAAGCCATGTCAGGTTTCTGTTGTTCTGGCTTGCTCCTAACAGAGCTCCGTACACATGGTGGCATTTAATTTCTCTTGACAATGATTATGACAGTGGTCAGAAAATGAAGTTAGACGACCTTGGACAAACGTTACCATTTAATTCCCTACAGTGACACTTCTCAGACATGACTTAAAACCCTAACCTGGGAATCAAGAAAGAAGTGGGAATTTTTTCAGTTGAGCTTTAAGAAGACCTGGTGATGTTTTAAACCATCACACCTAATTTAATGCAATTAAGCATGACTGACACTTTCTTCTCAGGAAGGAATTAGAAGTAAGCTGGCAATGAGAAAGAATAACTTCTCTTACCCCTGAATAGACAGCTCTCTCCAGGGTGAAGCTGAACTAATTAACAGGGCAGATGTAGACAATAAAAGAGGAGAATGCTACTGTCAGCAGCTGCGGGTACTTTATTATCATAAGCGTGATGATGTCCCTCAGTATAGAGATGCAGAAAATTGCTCTTTGGGGGGAAATTCTTTAATTGGATGAGATTTGTAGCCATCATATTTCAAACTGACACTCAAAATGTCAATCAGTTACTTTTGGGTAATGAAATCGATCTATTGTATTTCTGTGCAGCAGACAGTATAGCTTAAAGCTCAGTAAACATTTTCTTTTCCCTTTTTTTCTGACATGACCAAAATTAAATAGTGATTTATTGTCAGCACATTACAAGAAAGCTTATCAACTTCAAGAATAATCTTTCCATATTGGCTTCTTCTTACCTCCTTAAAGGAAATCTTGAAATGTCCAGTTTTATAACATTTAAATTATGATTCCATTCTCCTTTGTTAATTTTACTGAGCAAATTTTATATGATTCTGGATATATTTACTTTGTATTATTTTTACACTTTCAAAGGTTACACAAGCTTCTCAAATAAGGTTTATCTATTGAAAACATCGGATATTTTCACAAAATTAGTGCTAGGTATGCATTTACTCACAGAAGAAAACAATCCTAGAGTTTATTCTTATTTTTCTTTCAAAGAGTTCCTTTTTCCCATCCTTGTTCTTTTCCTTCCACCTTTCTTCCTTTCACAGGTCTTCCTGGGTTGGACTTTATGATGTGTTGACAGGAGAGCTTGGGAGCACCTTGAAAGTGTTGGTATAGGAATGGGTTGTTTGGAAAATTCCTACTTAGTCTGCCTCTGGGAAATAGTCTTGAAGTTTCAGACAAAATGGTGGAGACCTAAATGTGCTTCAAAAACTGGAGTAATCATAAAAACTTTGCCTTTTGGATACATTGTTAGAATTCACTTCATTCATTATAAGTAGTAAACCCTCGGCTTTCTGAAGAAGAAAACAGTCAGAACAAATAAATGAATTATATTAATATCTTATAGTAAGGCATTTTGATTAAAGATGATTATTATTTGAATAAAGTGAACAAGTCATTCATTGTACTGGATTTTCATTATAGTTGATGTTATAATGATAAGAAAATTATAGCTGAGGAAATCCGTGTGAGAGCGTCTTCATCTTATAGAAGCTGTACTTTGTTGATAAGTCTATAAAGCAATGATATTAGACCTGATTGTGAGAGACATCTATACAGTCATTACAGAAATCAATCTGTCACTGGTTTTTGTAATGGGATAGAATATGCCAAGTTTGTCCCCTCTGCAGGGCTCCCTGATTATACATAACTCTGGTTAGTCCTCATTACTAAATCTCTGCTCAAATATCACCTCCTCAAAAAGACCTACTGGTCTCTTTCTACTACAACATACTATTTTATTTTCATCAAAACATTTCTTGCCAATGGAAATTATCTTTCTTTTTTGTTTATTATCTGCTTCTGTTACTATAATATAATGTATTTTGTGAGAAGGAACCTTGTCAATTTGTTTACTGCTATATTTTCAACATCTAGAATAGGACAAGGTACGTAGAAGACATTTTGTTGAATGGATGAATGAATAAACATAATTTATTTTACCTCTCATATATGGAAATATCTATTATAACACCAATACCATACAAATAGTGTACAAATACAATATCTCCCTGGCTAGTTGTTGGTTTATGTTCATATCTATATCATAAGCCTCCTTATCACATTAGTAGAAAGCTGCATTTATTGTGATTGTGGGGATATGCTTTTTTTTTTCTTTTGCATGATATTGCAACTCATAGTTGAATTAATAAGCTTTGAATTGTGGTGAAACTAGTATAGACTTATATTGCAATGTTTGTGTACCCATATAAAATAAGTTCCTTTTAAGAACTTATTAGAGTATCTTTGTACTATACTTACTTGTCTATATGCCTTACTCCTCGAGTAGACTCAGGAGAGGTTGGGTGACATTTGAGCTTTGAGGAAATAAGGAGAATCTAAATAGGTAGAATTTCAAAAGTGTGAACAGAGGTAGAATTTAGAAGGTGTGAACAGAGATGCAGAGAGTTTAAAACATTTTACTCATTTTTGTGCTCTCTGAAGTATCTACCATGCTGTCTAACTTAGAACAAATTTTCAATATATGTTTGTTGAATTTAGGTGAAATCTACACCCAGGAAAAGAGCAGAGAGCAATTATTACACTTCCTTGGGTTTTCACAAAAATGCTTGATTCTTGCAGATATAGAATCTGGCAATTGCTATTAAGGCCTGACAAATGTCTATTTTAATATTTCTGTAAATGATATAGTAATTCATGCTGGAATTGATGAGTGCATTTCCCACCACTAATGCATTTCTGTGCAATAAGAAATTGTTCATAAAATCTTGTTGTAATATATCTGCATGAAACAGAAATTTCATCATAGTTCTAGGAACTTTTTTGTTTTTACGTTACACTCTGGCCTGTAGGAACAAATATTCTATGTCAATACATATAATGTTCATGCTTATGAGTCCAGTGTCCTAAACATTATATTGAAATGACAGATACATATGTATTATAAGACACAAATGTGGAAGCAAAAATACAGGCTGATAGATGGAGCAACAAATATATTTATTTTTCCCTGTGTGGTGTGTAAAACTTATTTCAGCATATATTGAACACTGAAGAAATTTCACAACAGAATGTGGATTTCTAGATTGTCTTGAAAAAAAAAAATGCAGTCTGGCAACACTGAATATGCATTCCTGCATTGCAATAATTGACCATAATAAAATAGTGTTTTCCATTTTAGATATGGTATGTACTTTCCAAATGACTTGCTAAACTCTTATCTATCTTGTCCTTGAGTTTGGGATTCCTACAATATGTATATATATGCATAATTATATTTGGAAATAATAAAAAATGAAAATTATTTGATAACTTTTAAAGATCCCAAACAAATAAAAATACTCATTGAATGTCTGTTGTGTGCAAAGCAGTATGGTATATATGGGAGATATAAATAAATGTTAAGACTAAGACCCTGTTCTAGAAGAAGGGACATCTATAAACTACTGAAATAAGTCTGATATGGTCACATAAAAATAGAATTAACCATATAAGGAAGTCACTAATGAGTGTCGCTTCTAATCAGTGCTATGGAAGTGAAGAGAAAAATAATGATTCTTAGATTTGGAGGAATGGGTGGAATTTAGATAAACAATGAATATATGCCAAAGGATGCAGGGTAGTTAGGCAAAATGGGATGGAATGAAAGTTTATATAAAATAATAGGTGAGATGTAGCTGGAGAGGTTTGAAAGGCAAAATTCTGAATGAGAGAGTTGTCTATATTTTGGGATCTTGTTGGTGATCCTATGTTAAAAAGTCTAGAAATAAAGTTGACTTCAAACATGTTCTTCTTTAAGAATTCATTTGTATATTGAAAAAGGCAGACTTGGCTATATGAATAGATCAGCCTGGATTCCCTACATTAATTGAAGGATTTTGGCAGCAAAATGGAATCAATACCCAAAGTCAGCCAGAGGCTGCTTTTAAAGCTGTAAAGGACACAAATAGAGGGGATAAGAGATCAGGCTTCTTATATTATAGGGAAATCTGTCAAGTTGGTCTCAAACATATGCCTAATTGGTTTAAACTATAAGAGAGAATAATTGGAGATTAAAAAAAGAAATTTTCTCAAGCTTGAAAAATTTGATTCAAAGAGCTGTTTTGTTCTAAAATTTGCAAAGAACTTAATTCTAGATGTAGAATGCTATCTATGGAGTTAGTATAGCTTGGTGATCTGGAGCTCATTCTTTATACTTAGACTGACATTGATTCCTGACTGCACCCAGTCACCTTCTAGCACTTTGACAATAGCAAGTCACGTAATCTCTCTGTGCTTCAGATTCTTCAACTATAAAATGAGGGATAACAATCGGCATCTACTTCATAAGATTAATGTGGGATTAAATGGGGTGATGCATGTAAAATGCTTAATACCATGCCTCACGCATAGTAAAGGCTATTATTTCTTCTGTAGTTGTAACAGCTCCCTACTGTTCCTATCGTAATTCTCTCCTTTCTTCTGCTCATCCTGAACACTGCCACAACACACACTTCTTATTTTCTCTCTCTCATTCAAGAAAAGGTAATAACACCCCTAGTGCCTAAATATAAGTTCCTCCATCCTGGCCCTGAACTTCTGATCTGAAAACTGTCTTTGTTTTATATTTTCCTAACACAGCCTTTTTGGTTGAGTCAAATTGAGCATAGTTTACATTTTCTCAAGATGCTCTGCATATCCTATGGCAGAGCCAATGACAGCACAGGGATAGATCTGTGTGTTCATCACAACTCCGGATCACCACAAGTTTTATTCATCCCTTTTCCAACTTCTTTCCCATTTTCTTCATCATCATCTGGCCACTTACTCAGCGGGGGATCTGGGCTCCTGCCACTGCCTCCTTAATTTTTCTTTCCTTAAAGCAGGGAGCATTGCACTTCCTACTCCCCCTACACCCTTAGGCTTCAACCTCACTTATTATCTTCATCTCACTGTCTAACTGTTGCCTACTTCTTCAACGAGTTTCAACCTAAAATTTGATGCTCCTGTTCTTCTGCTCAGCTCTGTATGTCATGTTCACCTAGCAAGTTACTATAATGAATTCAAATAACACTGTCCATCAGGGTGGACATTTTTCTTGATGTTTCTTTTCTCTAAAGAGTAGATATTAAATTACCTAGATGGCCTTTGCAACAAAAATAACTTTTTGATTTATGGTATCATTTAAATTGATATTTAATGGTTACAGAAATGTTAGCACTATCCCAATATTTTTTCCTTTTTCCTCTTGCGTAAGATTTAACTATCATCGAGCACCTACAACATTCCAGCTATAATGTGGACTGCAAGAGAAACAAATGAAATAGTCTCTGTTCTCAGGCAACCCACTGTTACCCATTCTCAGTTAACTCACAGTTAAGTGCAGTGCTTTCTAAACATTTTTGATCATTATCCAATTAGAATACTTTTAAAATCATGACTAAGCACACACATACACATACTTATGTGTGTGCATATACACATACATATATAATTGAAGCAAAGGTTCTAAAAAAAAAACAAGAGATGCCAGACAAACATGCAAGAAAGCAATCACAGTGCCCTGGGATAATTGCTGTAATTAATATGTGTGCACATGGACTAGTTGTCTTATTCACAGTGTTCAGCTTACTGCTCATCATCTGGCAGAGCATCTTCTGTAAGAGTAGGTGCTAAGTAAATACATGCAGAATTAATAAGCTTGTTCGCAGGATTTTAAAATTAGCTCTTTATTACTAAGACATTTTAAATGTAATGCACAAACCAATTAAAATGTTTAATTACAGAAACATAACCATACACATGTTTGTATGGCTAGTGGTCAAGGCCATCATATGATAAAGATTAAATGAAATATTGATAGAAAATTGTCATATGTGAAAACACTATATCTACTAACAGACTTACTTTTAGATATGTCTTGGATTTTATACTCCCTGGCTGTTAATCTTCTCACCTTGTGGTATTTACCTCAGTCTCATCTCCTGGTGGTCATATATCCCCACACAATCACACACATTCCTACAAGTAAATGAGTTTTTTATCAAACATCCTAGCTGCTAAAGTGAGACTTACATGAAATAAGTGTGGAATCTCCATAGGTTAATAAAAAATGAAAATGTCAGATATCAGTTTCCTCTTGGACATAAATACACAAACCACTTATTCCCAGATTTTTGAGGCACCAATAATTCTGAATGACATTGCATGCCATGCTCTTTCTTCACTTGGGCCTTTCTTTTTGATATTTAGGTTAGTAGCCTTCAATTATCCACAATTCTCATTTAAAACTATTTATGGGTAATCATAAATGTGTATCTCTCTTTTCATAGCATGGAAGTACAGCAGGAAAAAAGAAACCTGTAAGTCTCTTAAGCCAAAAGATCAAAAGTGGCTGTTAGCAAATACCAAGATTTAAAACATAATAATTTATACAGGGAAAATATACCAGTAGAATCACATATTTTTACTTAAAAGTCAATTGAATGCTTTCAATAATGATGAAATTATCAAAGGCCAAAAAACGGGTAAACAGAATGAACTTCCTATTGACTTGTCATAATTTCTTTGATAATATAGTGTCAATCTGAATGCAGCTATTTCTATATTAGAACCACCTCAGATATTCTGCTTCAGATAGCAAAAAAAGTGAGGTTAATTGCATTTGAAGGAACTGGTGACATTTTTGTACTTTTTCAACCTAATGGCAAACATGCAGTAGGACACATTAACTACCATCATTAATTCTTATGCCTCTAATTTTATGAGTCCATTTCTTTCATAATGTTATCGGTTAACTGTTTATAATATTGACAATGGGCTCAAATAATATTTGAGTGTACAAATTTTTATGAAATATGTTTGTTTTAACCCTAAGAGATATCACTGAAGTAAACAAAAATAAGTTCAATCTTTATATATAAACTTTAGGACACATACAACAAAAATTGTTATATGTAGACTAGAGTAGACTTGACTAGAAAGAAGTAGAAAAGATATTTGAAATGATAATGACTCTTTGCTTCTGTCCTTGGTTCTCACAGTCATTTATTCACTATTTAGAACCGCATCAAATAGATAGTATTTAGGTAGTATCTGGGGAGCTTATTGATTCAGGAAGACACATATTGGTATTAGACAAGATATGTTGATGCTGGTAATCAAAATCAAATATACAAATAACAGATATACAGACAGCACTTCCTCTTCCTTGATGAAAAGTGTAAGATCACTGCCTAGGAAAGTTTAGGCAAATGATGCTATAAAACCAATGACCTTTTACTATTCTGCTCAACTTACCAAGAGCCCACCTTTCTCACATATTCAATTTCTCATTGCCTATCCAGATCTCTTATAATAAGGAAAATAATACATTATTAGAAATTTTACATTATGCCAGTAATCTGGTCAGCTCCAACAGCTGCTACTATGGCCAAGGATTGTCCTTTCCATTTATAAAATGTTTTTCATTTTAAGAATGTTGTCTACTAAAGATTATTTAAGGGGTGTGTGCAGGTGAACTCAGGAAATGCTCCACCAGGGAAGCAGGATGACAGTCAGGGATATTGGCAGAATGGCAGAGGCTATTATCTATTCTGCCCTGACTCCCTAAGCTAGATCAGTTCATTGACTCACCATTGTCCCTGCTACAAGTACCAACAGTTGCTCCATGTAATCAGGTAGGACCCTGTGTTTTTTTTGTTGTTGTTGTTTTTTTATTTTTATATATATTTTTATTTTACCGGGAGGTCCCGGGTATTGAACCCAGGTTCCTCCATATGGGAGACGGACGCCCAACAATTTGAGCCACATCCGCCCCGCAGGACCCTGTTTTAGTTTGCCAATGGACTGCTGATGCAGAGTACCAGAAATGTGTTGGCTTTTATAAAGGGGATTTATTGGAGGTAAAAGCTTCCAGTTCTAAGGCTGTGAAAAGTACAACTCAAGGCACCATAAGAGGTGCTTTCTCACCAAAGTCACCTGCCACATGGTGAAGCAAGATAGCGGGCGATCTCTGCCTGATCTCTCCTTCCCCTCTGAGAGTCCTCTCTCAGGCTCAGCTGCTCTGCTTTCTTCCTGATTTCAGCTGCAAGCTGGCATAGGGCTTCTCTCTTAGGGCTTCCTTTGTCAGTTATGGCTGTTCTGCTCTCTTTCCAAGTTCAGCTGTAAGCTATCAGACAGCTGGCAGGTCTGGTCTCCTCTTGAGTTGCTTCACGGGCCCAGCCTCTTGGGGCTTCATGCTTAAAAGCCATCATCTCTCTCACATTGCAGAGTCAAATATGACAGTTTCCTCTTTTCTTCCCTCTGCCTATCTGTCTGAGTGTTCTTTTTATATCAGACCCAGAAAGGGGTTGGAGACTCAACCTGAGTCACACCTCACTGACTCACTGATGCAGTCCAATTGAAAGCCCTAAAGCAATCTCGTCAAGTAATCTAATCAATGGGTCCCCAACTGAATTCAATGCAATCAAAGGGTATCACACCCAGAGGAATAGATTAGCTTAAAAACATAATATTTCTTTTTTGGGTATACATAAAATAATCTCAAACTGCCACAGACCCCTATCTTCTTTCATCTAATTTGTCCTTACTCCTACGCATCACTTCTTTTTCCCACACTGGAAAGTGACTCCATCCTATAACTTCAATTGTTACCTCTAGTCCCTTACAATTATCCAGATTCCTCTTACCTCTTCCTATAGCTAAGCACTAACTGCTCCCTTTTTTCTTCACTAGAACCCTTGAGGTGTTTTTTTTTACCCTACATCACTCATACAAATACCCCATTCTAAACCTTGGTCAAGCCAGTCCCTACAATACAGGTCTAAGTTTGTACTAATATGCCAATGACTTAATAAATAATGGTATGATTGATTGCAGGACATGTGAATATATACCACACCCAAGTTTTAATATTATAATTCTTAAATCTGTGAAGAATGTGCACTTTGTTTAAAACAGCTTTACAACTATTTGTAGCTATCAGTTAAGAAACTTTGTAACCTTAATACTTGCCCAGAACTCTAGATTATTTCACTTTGTAGATTTTTTTTCTTATTTTTTTCCTTCATTATTGAGGTAAACAACAGCTTTGTTCAAAGTAGAGGTGCCTCCCTAGTCCTAAAACTATAATCTTAATGAACATTTTTGGAGGTTATTAATATTTATTAACAATTACTTATAGATGCTTTTGAACCGAGAGAAAATATTATATTTTGATTTATTCAGTCAGTAAACTATTTGAAAGTTCATTGTGCAGTGAGATGCAGAGGAAGAACAGCAGATAGGGAATCAGAATTCCTCAGTCAAATTTCATTTATACCATTTATTATGAAATACTAAATATTCCCAACTAGTCATTCTTTGGCATTCTTAGCTGTAAAATAGAAACAAAATGTAATGTGATGAATAGTGCATCCCTCCCCAAATAATTCATGTCTACCCAGAACCTGTAAATGTGACCTTATTTGGAAATAAGGTCTTTGAAGATGTAATCAAGTTCAGATGAGGCCTTGCTGGATTAGGGTGGACACCAGTAAATGATTTGTGTTCTTATAAAGAGAGGGAGATTTGGAGAAACAGAGACACAGAGACACACATAGGGAAGAAGAGTGCATGAAGACCAAGTCAGAGACTGGAAATACACAGCCGCTAGCCAAGGAATACCAGGAACCAGTAGGAAGCAAAAGAGGCAAAGAAAGATTCTTCCTTGCCAACACATGATTTTAACTTCTAACCTCTAGAACTGTGAAAGAATAAATTTCTGCTGTTTTAAGCCATTCCAGTTTCAGTAATTTATTATGGCAGCCTTAGTAAACAAATACATAATGATAATATTTTTCCTGCATAACTTACAAGCCAGGGATCAAATGAGATCATGTAAATGGAAACCCTTTAGTAAAGGGTGAACACTCTCCACAAAAATAAGATATTAGTAGCACTGTATGTAAAATGCTGGAATGGGTGCTGGTTGCTTAGATACCTAGTGTAACAACAGGTCTCCCTGCTGCTCTGTAACCTCTTTTCACTACCTCATTTGTTGGGTGGGAAATAAAAATGTGCACAGGAGAAAAGAATGTAAAATTAAGATCCTAAGAATGTCTTGCCAGGAACAATTGAAAATAAGTGCATCATGAAACAAACATTTCTCCCGCATATCAAAATGCTTTCACTCTTGTAGTTGACCCTGAAAATCTCTGAATTCCTTTTTCAAAATATGCTTTCTCAAGTCCAAGACCAACTTAATTTACAAAACCCATAAATCTTGATGAGTGAAAGCAGCTCTGTATACACATTATGAAGAAAGATTTAACAAGACAATGGAAAGTACTATGCTTACATAATTTTAATTTTTCTCTAAGCCAGAAGAAGCATAATGTTCTCTTTTCAAACTCTTTTATCTCAGTATTTTGTCAAAACTGGAAGGAAATGACAGAGCTACTAAAGAAAAGCCTTTTAAAAATCAATGAAAAATAAATATATACCCAAAATAAAACCTATCAGCTGCACCTCAAACTACCATTTCTATGAAATCATGATTTTTGAAAAAGAAAAAAGTTTGCTAAAGGAATATTACCTTTTTTTGATGCACTGCATTTTACCTGTGTCTAATTAAGTAGCTCTAGGGATTATATCTTTATTTAAAATATTATAGATATTTGCTGATCTTTTCTGTGAAAACTAGAGGCTATCAGTAATACCCGTTACCTGAGGTCTTTACTTCTTTATGTTGCTAGTGTCCTTCCCTTTCAGTCTGAAGAATTCTCTTTAGCATTGCTTGTAGCACAGGTCTGCTGGTGATGAAGTCCCTCAGCTTTTATCTGGGAATGTCTTAATGTCTTCCTCATTTTTGAAAGAAAGTCTTGCCAGATATAAAATTCTTGGTTGGCAATTGTTTTATTTCAGCACTTTAATTATTTCAACCCAATGTCTTCTTGCTGCCATGGTTTCTGATGAGAAATCAGCACCTAATCTAACTTGGACTCCCTTTTACATAACGAGATGCTTTCCTCTTTCAGCTTTCAGAACTCTCTTCTTGTCCTTTGCATTTGACAGTTTGATCAATATGTAATATGGCATATTTTTCTTCAAGTTTATCCTATTTGGAGTTCCCTGGCTTCTTGGATATGCATATTCACAACTTTTGCTAAGTTTGGGAAGTTCTCTGCCATCATTTCTTTGAATATTCCTTCTTTCCCATTCTCTCTTTTGTCTCCTACTAGTACTCCCATAATGCATATATTAGTATGCTTGATGGTGTCCCGAGGAGTCTTACATTATTTTTGCTTTTTATAATTTTTTTTCTGCTCCTCAGCCTGACTCATTTCAATTGCCTTGTCTTCAAGTTCATGGAATAATTCTTCTGACACCTCTAATCTTCTATTGAAACCTTCCTGGAAGTACTTCGTTTCATTTATTGTGGTTTTCAACTCCAGGAGTTTTGTTTGGTTCCTTTTTTAAAAATATTTCTCTCTTTATTGATATTCAATGCCCAACCCCAGTACTTAAAAAAAAAAAAAAAAAGTCTTTGTCTAAGATGTCCATAGTCTGATCTTCTTCATTGATGTTTTCTGTATTTTTATCTTCTTCCTTTCAATGTACCATCATTTCCTATTTCTTTGTTTGTCTTGTAATATTTTTTTGCACACTGAAATTTTAATATTTTAAAATGTTAACACTGCAACTTATTCTCTGAAATGGCTGTTTCTTAATTTTATAACCAACTGGTGATATGACAGAGATTTTCTTGAGTATCAGCCTCCTATCAGAAAGAACCACCCAAGGTGAATGCAAAGTGCAGAGTCTTCCCTGTCTTTTCTGGGCCTGTTTCTTATCCTGGGGTTGTGCTTGCTAGTGGCCTTAGGAGTTCCCCTGTTTACAGGAGTTTGAATGCCCCCTCTACTTCCCTGGAGACAGACATTTTCCCTCTCCCAAGTGTTCTATTGCAGGAATTAAAACAGGTAAGCCTTTGTCCAAAGCTGTCTGCCTAAATTGTTTCTTACACTGCTTTCCTTAGGCTGCTGTTTCTTAGGCTGCTTTTGCCTAGGGGAAAAATTCCGGGGGTGGGGAATGAGGGGGGCATTCCAGAGAGGAGTTTCCCAAGTTAGTCTTTTCCAGCCAGAACAGTGCCAGGAACTCATCAAAAGGAGGGTTGCCTGGCTCCAAACTACCTGTAATTTACCAGCCTCTTCCTCTTGCTCTTCCCTGGATGCCGTACAGTATTCAACTGCAGTGCTGAGTTTCAAAACAGTTGATTCAGACAGTTCCTGCCTATTTAATAGTTGTTCTGGTGGAGGGACTGATTACTGGAGCTTCCTACTCTACTATCTTCCCACTGGAATGTTACTTTTAAAAGGTCATGAAATTTTAATGTGTAAAATTAAATATATAACTCAAGCTTTGAGCAAAGCCCACATTCAGCCTCTTGTGCAACATAGAGCATTATGCCATGAAGCACACATTTTTCTTCATATTCTTTTAGGATGTAATCTGAAGTAACCTTGCCTCTAAGTTTTTAGAGCTAATTTTTATGAGTGTTTTTAATTAGGGAAAATGTTTCATAATAGTAAGGATCTGGGAACTTGCCGTATGCAGATATAGTTTTCCCTTAAATGAATTTTAATAGAAGAAACACACCAAAAAATGTTTCATAGTAATGTTGAAACAGTAAAAACTGAAATTTAAGCACAGGGAAGGGGTATGTAGTATATCATGCCTTCAGATTTTGCCCCATGGACACATTTATTCATGAAAAAAAAATGGACAGAAAGAGCAATAGCAAAAGCCAAAGAAATGAAATTTAATAGTAACAATTTGATATTCTCTTTGGCTTGAACCCATCTGAAATTAGAATTGCTATGCCCTTTGCCTCATGTTGAAAATGCACTCATACCATGCTTGAATCCCAATGTCATAGAAAACTGCAATACCAACAAGACAGAGGGTCATAGCCAACAATTTAAGAAGTAGAATGATGTTTGGAGTGGTCAGACAGTTTTATACCTTAAAGGGGTAGTGGATGATAGACCAAAGAATACATTAAATAGAGAAAATCAATCCCTAGAGCACTGGTGTCAACATTCACATAAAAGTAGAGAAAACAAACAAATGAAAACCAGAGATCCCCTACTAGTACTACTCAGAGTCCCAGTTTCCTTCCTGCTCACCTCAATTGGTAAATAACAGGTATTATAAACTTATAATATCTGGTGTTGAAGCCTCAGAGATGGGGGCGGGGGCATTTTAACAAAATCAAAGTGAATAGTTAAAGGACGAGAGATGTGTATCTTCATTATTCAGGGGGAAATAAAGTTAATGAACTATCACCGAGAGTATGCTTATTTCCTATATTTTGAGCATTTTAAATAGGATGTATTCAGCTTTAATTAACAAAATCTATATTACTTATGAATAAAAATGTTTATTTTACATATTGCTCTTATATTGAGCACCTTGCTAAATGTTACCATTTATTTTAATAATTTATTTGCAGATATTTTGGTTTTCTATTTAAACAATATTATCAACCTATAATGAGAATGTCTTTCCTTTCTTTTGAATCCTCACAGTTTTTATTTCTTTTCTTTTACCACACTGGCTAGTATCTTCTGAGCAGTGTCAAAAACATATAGTGACAGTAGACATTTGTGCCTTCTTCATAATATTAAAGAGAATGTTAAAAGAAATTTAAGAATGATTATTGTTCTAGGTATTTGTTAGACCTTCCTTGTGAAATGAAGATAATTTCTTTCTACTGTCAGTGTGCTGAAGTCTTTCATTGTGGATGACTGTTGAATTATATCTTTTTTTGCAGCTACTGAGATGATATTCTAATACAATAAATTACATTAAAAGGTTTTTTTAATGTCAAACCTCCATTCCTTCATTAGGATAAACCCAGATTGTTTCTGATGTATCTATCTTTTGACATACTTTGGACACAGTGTGCTAATATTTCTCAAAATTTTCATCTATATTCTAGTTACACTAGAATGAAAGTCCACCCTCTTTTTTCCTAACCATTGTTAGGTGATTTTAGTATCTTAGAGCAATCTTTGCAGTGTTATTATTTTTCTATAGTATGGAAATTTTGCATGAGATTGGAAATATTTGTTCTTTGAAAATTTGGTAGAAAATGGATCTGGTGCTCACTATGAGCTAAGGTTTTGAAAATTAATTCAATTTATTTAATGTTTATAGCAGTAATTAAGCTTTCTTTTTCACCTGGAGTCAGTTTTGTTATTTTTTTCAGAAAATTTTCCATTTACTCTATTTTAACATTTACTGTCATATAGCTATTTATGACATTATTTCATTGACTCTTTAATCATATCTATAGTTATGGTCACTTGTGAAACCATAACATATTGTTTATCTGTGCCTTCTCCATTTTTTCGTATCACTATTAGCAGAAACGTGTCTATTTTACTAGTCTTTACAGAGAAATAACTTTTTCCTTGAGTTTTCTATTTTATTAATTGCTGGTCTTGATTTTGCCTACTTTTACTATGAATTTCTTCATGTTTCTTTTCTTGCAATTTTCTAACTGCTTTATTAGAACTTTTTTCTATTATTAAATTTAAACATTGGAAATTTTTCTTAAGGACTGCTTCATCCCACAAGTTATAATATGTAGTATCTAAATTACTGGTCAATTATAATAATTCTAACTTTCTATTATTAAAGTTTCTCAGCCCTTCAAATATTTAGATGTGTGTGCATTAACTAACAGCATATGGGTTTCTCTATATGTTTTATTAAGTTCTAATCTAAATGCATATGTTCGGAAAATGTGGTCTGGTTACAACTATATATGAAAGTTGTTGAAAATTGCTTTATTACCTAATTCATGGGCAATTTTTGTAAAGGTTTCAATTATGCAGGGAAATAATATCTGTTTTAACTGAGGATTCAGAGTTCTATATTTGTCAATTAAGGCAAATTTGCTATTGTACTGTTCAATAATTGTTGAGTGCTTGTCCCATCAATAATTAACAAAGTTCTGTGGAAATCTCTCCCTATAATGGGTTCTTTGTCTGTTCCTCTGTGTAGTCCTGTCAAATTCTGCAGTATATATTTGTGAAGATATGCTATTGGATACATATAATTTTATAACTGCTATATTTTTCTGGTGGACTAAATTATTCATTTTGCAGTGAAATAACATTTTTTTAGAAATAACTTTTGTTGTTAACTTTCATTTTGTCTGTTTAAAATAGCTACCTAATGTTATCTGGATAATATTAGATTGCTATATCTATTTTCATTATTTCCTTTAAATCTCTCCCAGTTTTTTTGTGTGTATTAGCTATATCTCTTTTAAGCAGCATATGGAACTAGAATAAAATGTGTTAGCATATGTACGTACAAACACGAAATAAGACTACATGAATACACTAACAAAAAAACTGTAAAACATTGAAGATTGATTAAAAATCATTAAAATGCAACAAACCCAGGAACAAATAGGCTAATAACCAAGAAAATTTTGGAAAATAATAAAAATGAGTGAGGGCTTTAAAACTCAGGTTTTAAAGCAGTGTGAAAATAATATAATTTTAGTGACTTAGTGCTCACACCAGAATAAACAAACTAATCAACCAGGAAAACAGAAAATTTATCAACAAACCTAAATGACTGTAAGGATTTAGTAAATGATTGAAGTGAAATGTTAAGCCCTTGGAAAATGTTATTAAATAAGTGGAATAGTTTTATTATATAAATTTTATAATTGGAATATTGAAATATAAATACAATAATTGGAATATAATTGGTTAACAAATGGGGAGAAATGTACAATTTGATTTGCATTTTTCTCTTGCCATGATACTCCCAAATTTTCAGAGATTTTAGTGTCAAAAGTAATCTTTAGGCTTGGTGATGCCGACTCTGCCTCCAACTGAGAAGGGGCTTACATCCCATGGGGCAGATGGATGAGACTATCTTGCTTGCAGTTGCAGACTCTCTCTGATCCTTGGGATGGTATTTGTCCATCATCATCTCATTGTTAGTTGTCCTGAGCGAGTCCAATGAACTGGAGGGTAGGTGTTGCAACTCTGTTGAGATTCAGGATCCAAATGGCACATGGGCAGCCCAAAGATTTAAGTCTCTTAGACATACCTATCAATTCTAGTACTAACTATAGGTTAAAATGGAAGGGGCAGAAGAGCCATGTATAGGGAAACCACAAATGAGTCCAACTCTGTCACACTGGGAAACATAAATCCCAAAGTAGGGCCCACTGGCAAGGAACCAAACTCCTGCCTATAGTGCCTGGATGTCTCCAGAGCCCTCAGGAGCCCCACTATTTGAAGCAATATTTACTTTGGCAGTCAATGAGATCCTGCTGAGATGAGCATAAGCGTAACCTCTGGGATGACCTCCTGACTCACTTTGAAGTCTCTTAGCCATATAAACTCATTTGTCTTTACACTTTCCCCCTTTTGGTCCAGGGCTTTTTCCAATTACATTGTTAGTTGGCACTTGGTAATAATCCCTCAGTGCCAGGGAAGCTAATCCCTAGGAGTCATGTCCCATGTTGGTGGGGAAGGCAATGCATTTACATGCTGAGTATGGCTTAGAGAAAAGCCCCATTTGAGTAACAAGGAGGCTTTCAGGAGGTAAGTCTTAGGCACCTTATAATATTAGGCTAAGTTTCAATTTCAAAAGTAAATGTTCGTAAGTACAGTCATCAATATCAAGAGTCCATCAATGGTCCATCCTCCTTCACTAGTCTCTGCCCCTGTACTCGGGGGATTCTTGCTGTCCCATTAGACAATGTGGCAGAGCTGCCCACGATAGGAATTTGATATTCTTTTGGTTGTTGTGTGAATCTCCACCAACCATGACAATGACCCATGAACACTTGGACACATTTATTTGCCTTATAGGTATGCCCCAGGTGAACTCCTCCCATGCATCCCCTGTCACTGACACCCCGCATCAATGATCCTCCCCTGCCACAGCTGTAACTTTTCTGTGATTCAAAACTTCTTCAAAAATGAAGCCAACAAAATAACCAAATAAAATTAATAAGAAAATGAAATAAGAATCCTCAAAATTGGGGAAAGAATGATGGACTAGGATAGACTTACTGTTATTCTACTATAGACTTATTGTGATTCTAGCAATGGAAGAACTTTTGTCATTGATATGGAGGCAGTGGCCACTGGAGGTTCTGGGGACAGGGAGAGGGATAAATAGGTGTAATTTGCGGGCATTTTCGGGACATAGGAATTGTCCTGAATGACATTGCAAAGAGAGATACAGGCCATTGTATATCTTGTCATAATTTACAAAATTGTGTGGGAGAAAGTATAAACTACAATGTAAACTATAGACCATGGTTAGCAGCAATGCTCCAAAATGTGTTCATCAATGAAGGATGTTGTTAATGTGGGAAAATGTGGGAGGTATAGGGAGCGGGGCATATGGGAATCCCTATATTTTTTATGTAACATTTATGTAATCTAAGTATCTTTAAAAAAAAAAAGTATATATATAATTTTAAAAAACTAAGACAAAAAAGTAATCTTTAATAAGATAATATAACATAACACAACACAACACAATATAATATAAAAGAATATAAGGTGAGTATTTTCTAAGCATGACAACAGAAGCAGACAATCATAAAGGAAACCCAAGTAAATTATAAGGGCCACTCTGAGAGACATGCCAGTTATTATCTTCTAACCCACAGAGGTCCCTGCTCACAAGTAAACATGACTCAACCATTAACATGGAATTTTACCAATCAAAATTTTAAGTCTTCCTCCCTGGTTTAGCCAATTCCAAGTGGGGTGTTGAGAATGAATGAAAAGTAGGAAGCAACACTCCTACAGATAATAATGTCAAAGTTAAACATGGTAGTAATATTTTTCATAAAGCAATGAAAATATCAATTATTGTAATGTCATAAAAGAAATTATTTTTGGTGCCTCATCATCCTGCCTAGCTTAGACCTAAATTTCTTTTTGAGAAATCACCCCAATTAGCCCTACCTTGGGCATAACCATAACTAGCAGGGCCTGCATCTCCACAGGGTTTGCGTGATGAGAGCCGCCCTTAGCTTCTCCAAACAGCCCTTACACCTTCTGTTTTCTGCACTTTATAGTTTGAAATTTCCAATCCCCATAATCCATGGGAAAGCCCTATCCCTCCCTGCCGGGTCACAATAAAGGCAAGAGCCTGGGACCTACATGGGCTCTTCCCCCTTTCCCCAGGGACCTCTGCAGAATACTAGGTTAGGTAAGCCAGGGCCCTTATTTTCTCCTATCTTCTTCCAGGCTCTTACATCTAATAAAGCTGTATTTTCATGCATTCTCAGCTGGCTGCCAACACTCAAAGAACTTTCACATAACATCCAAAACAATTATCATCCACTGAAAGCTGAAAGTTCTTTTATTAATTCTGTCTTAGTCCTTTTCTATCTGTGTGTTAGTTTGGATAACTTACTTAACTTTGTTTCTTCATTTAACAAATATCACTAAAAAACCTACCGGTTATGTGACACTGCCAGGCACAAGGTGTAGCACAATGAATGAGAGAGAGCATCCCTGTTTCGTGATACTTACATTTTAGTGATTCTTAATTTTCTAACCTGTCCCATTTATATAGTAATATATAACTCAGAGTAGTAAAGTGATATTTAAAGGAGAAAATATTTGACATGTTTATTATCATTGAGTAAATTCGTAAGGAATAGCTACTTGAATACAAGGTTAGATACAGGGGATGATTATTTCAAACAAAGAATCCCTGAAACATTGCCATCTCACACATTTCACTTTCCTTCTTATACGAGAATGTGCAAAGGGATATCATTCAGACTGCACCAAAGAGATTTCCTTCAGGCTTTGGTCTCCTGCCAAAATAAAGAGCTAGAGAGAAAGAATGTTATTTTATTCTCTCAGCATCTGACAATTTTTCAAAATTAATAAGAAAGTTGTCACCTTTTTACCTAACACTATTCACTAATTCCCAACACGTTCCCTTCACTGCAGTGAAGACCACTTCCCCTCTGAAAATCCCCCCATATGCCCTACAATGCCTTTGATGGTCTCCTCATTAAAACATTCTGTCTTTTTACTGCCCAAATAGAATCAATATTTGAGCTCAGTTTCAGTAATTCCACAGTGAAATCTTTCTCAATGACAGTATGGAATACCACTTTTTCTTGGATGTTTCTCATACTACATCTTATTCCTGAACTTCAGTGTGATTCATTAGCTCTAGATAATGTATGACAGTTTGAGATGATTTTTGTGAATCCCAGAAAAAGAAAGATTATGTTTATAAATTAATCTATTCTTCTGGGTGTGATACCCTTTGATTATATTGGATTCAGTTGAGGGGCCCTTGATTAAATTATCTGTTAAGATTAGTGTTTTGATTATACATCAGTAAGGCATGATTCAGGTTGAGTCCCCCACCCTTTTGGTGGGCCAATATAAATGGATACTCACTAAAGAAGATGCACAGGAAGAGAGAGTGTTCTGTCATTTTTTATCCTGGGCCTGGATAGAGATGAGCCGTTCACCTGATGGTTTGAAGCTGACCTTGGGAAGAGAGCCAAAACTGATATAGAAGGCCTGGAAAGAAATGAGCCCTCTGCCAGGAGAGAGAGGAAGCCCTGAGAGACAAGCCCTATGCCAGCCTACAGCTGAGAGAGAGTAAGCACAGCTGAGAGAGAGTAAGCCCAGAGGGGATCTCGCAGAGATCAGCAACCATCTTCCTTCAACACGTGGCAACTGACTTTGGTGAGAAAGCAACCTTGAGTTAGACCCTTTAGGGCAGGGGTTCTTAACCTTTTTTTTCTGTGGACCCCTTTGCCAGTCAAGTGAAAATCATGAACCCCTTACTAAGTCCACACTATACTGTGTATTATTTAATAAATATATCACACCCACAAAACACATCCCCACAAGAATAACGTTTATTTTTATTTATTTAAATTCAAGCTCACAGACCCCTTGTTAAGAACCCCTGCTTTAGGGACTTGTAACTGTAAGCTTTAACCCCAAATAAATACGTTTTTAAAAAGCCAACAGATTTCTGGTACTTTGCATCGGCATCTTTGGCGACTAATACATAAAGTAACCCTTCTTTGGCCACCTGGTATCCCCTGGAAGAAGCCAAGAGGGAGTACTGGTGCTCTTTGAGCTTTGGTAAAGACTATCTTTTCCCAGAATCCTCATCTTCAAGAGTTAGTGGTTATAGGGAGCCACAAAGATCTCTGTGCTCCATTTAAGATCAATTTTCTCCCAATCTCCACATCACTATTACTAGACAAACTCAGGTCTCCAGAATTCAGTGTAATTCGACAAGTGCCTCAACCTACTCTTCTTGCAGCTCTCATAACCTCTTCATCACTAACTGCTCTGAGACCATCAGGACAAATCCCATTATGTCCTTTATCCTTAAATATATCATCATTACAAGAAGCCAAGAACTGCCAGTTCATCCCTTATCCTCAAGTCTCTAATCTTCGGATTGCCCTGTACATGAGTTCTCCTGACTCCATCTCCCAAACTTCTCTTGCTCCTGAAACACTTTCACAATTGTACTCTCTGAACTGGTGACCAGCCATCAGCAAAATCTCCCACTTCCTCAAACTCCTCTCTGAAATTTCCTTCCATGTCTTGGTTTAACCAAAATCATTTTAAGACTAAAATAGAAAAAAAATAAAATAAAACAAACAAACAAAAAAATAAAAAACAAAAACAAACAAAAACAAAACAAAACAAAAAAAATCATTTTAAACAATTTTCCTCCCAAATGATGAATGCTTACTCTTGCAGACCCCTTCTATCATGGGTCCTGGAGATAAAGCAGATTGTTCCTCATATGGAAGCTTTCAGAACATTATTCCTTCTTTTTCCCTAATTGCCTAGCTTTGAATCTTCTGTCATGGTCACTTCTTGCCACCCCTTGACAATTGTAACCACCTGCATGCTGCTGTTACTTTCCCCAACAACCCTCCTGTTTGATGCTTGGTGATTCCAGTGCTCATGTATGTGATCTTCAAATTCTTAGTCATCCAGTTCCTTAAATTCCTCTCTTCCAAATCAGACACACTCATATTCTTGGAAGTCTTGGCTTTGTCAGTTATTGTTATCTCCTTAAAATTTTAAGTTCTTGCATCTTAATTTTTCCACCTACCACCACATTCTCTTCAGCTCACTCCATTTTGTTCTCCAACTCCAATAAGTGTTTAATTAGACCAGGATATAGATGCATTGATGTTAACTCCTTTTCACTGACCCTAATACCCCTCATGTCCTTCCTCCCATACTTACCCATATTAAACACCATGCACCATCATTACAATCACCCTCTTTGTGTCCACTGATGCCTTCACCATCCTTCTTTTCACAGAATTGCCTAACAAAAAGACAATCCTGATTAAATTTAATTCTCCACTCTCTATCAAGACCCATGTCATGGAACATGACTGAAGGAAAAAACACACATGCATTCTCTTATTGACTTTAATTACAGAGCCAATAACCTCAACTGGATCCTTATGGCTGCTCAGCAATCCCACCTCATTTCACCAGACCATTTACTTTTCTACTCTCTTTAAGGACAATTTCATTTTCTTCAAATCATTAGCATCTCTTGCCCTATCTTCAGTCTTAGCCAATGACATTGATTCCTATTCCAGTGATAACAGAGGCATCCAGAAGAGAACTCCTACAAGTTGTCATCACTTCACCTACCCAACTACCTATGACTGTAGCGATATAAATTAGGTTTACAGTAAAGATTAGAGTTAGACCACGTTTTCTACCTTTTCTCTTGTTATGGTAAAAGAACTATCCATTTCCCTACCCACAACCTCTCCACTTTTGTATTAGGTTTCATCCTCTTTCATCTATTAAAGGACATCAATCATTCCAGAAATGCTTCTTTCTCTCCCTTACTGCATAAATTACTTATTCTTTATGTGATTATTCCCATCAACAAACAAACAAAAAAATCATAATCTCAACCCACCTCCAGCTACCATCTCATTTCTCTGCTTCACCTTTCACAAAGCTCCTTAAACCTTATTTATATGTAATATCTCAAATTTCTCTCTCTGTATTCTCTCTCAAACCCACAATAATAAAAGTTGTACTCTTACAAGTTCCCTGAAATGCCTATTTTTAAGGTAATGAACTTATCTTAACAGGGCTAAATCCAATGGTCACTTCTCAGTTCTCATCTTATTTAATGTATCAGCAACATTTGACATAATTACTCTATCTTCCTTATTTCACTTTCTACACTTGGCTTCCAGTGTTCCATACTCTCCTGCTTTTCATCCTACCCCTTTGGGTTCCCCGTCTCAGTCTCCATTGCTGGTGGATTACCCAACATATCTTTCTTCTCATCTCTCTCTTTCTACACTCAGGCCCTTGATAATCTCATGTAGTCTCAAGTTTTACAAGCTATTTAAAGCTTATGATTTTCAAAATTAAATCTACAATCTAGAACTCTCTGTGAATTCCAGACTTGTATGCAAATGCTTATTCAATATTCCTTCTCAGGTGGCTAGTAGGCATCTTAAACTATACATGCCCCCAAATCAAGTTTCTGATCTTTCACCCACCACACACCTGCTCCTTTTACCATCATCCCTATCACAGTAAACTGAAACTTCATCTTTCTATTTAACAATGTCAAATTTTTGTATTTATTCATTCTTTGTTTCTCTTCCACTTTACATCAATCTATCAGCAAACAGTTTGCTCTAAATTTAAAATATATCCAGAAACTAACCACTTCTCACCATTGTTACTGCTACTCCTGATATCCAGGCAACCATTTCATTTAGCCTGGGGTATTGCAGTAGCCTCCTTTTGTGTCTCCCTGCTTCCTCTTTTGTTCTACCACTGTCCATTCTCTTTGGAGCAACCAGAGCTTCCTCAAATTACTTGTTTTACAATTATGTCAGATTACATCACTCTTCTGCTGAAATCCCTCCAATGAAATCCCACCTCAGAGCTCAAGACATTGTCTTTACCATGATCAAAGAAGATGATGTTTGCTCATCACTGCCTCCCTGGTCTCTTCCCCTTGTACTGTAGCCCAGAACTACTCCATTCCAGTTACCCTAAGCTCATTTCACCTCAAACCCTTTGTCCTTAGCCCTCCCTCTTCCCAGAAAGCCCTCTCCAGGTATCCAAAAGGCTTGTTCCTTCAGCTTCTTCAAGGAGTCAGTGAGGCCTCCATGGCAAACCTACATAAAGTAACACTCCTCACCCAAGTGCAACAGTACTCACTCTCCCCTTAATTTGCTTTAGTTTTCTTCATAAGACACACCATATGTAAATGTCTACTTATTTACTTGTTTGTTTGTTTATTTATTGCCTATCTTCTCCCTCCAACTTTCACTAGAAACATAGCTCCATGATGGCAAGAATGCATAGCTCTATTATTGGTGTCTGGCATTTAGTAGGTACTTTATTAAATCTTACTAAATGCGTGAATAAATGAATAAACATAGTATGAGTTCAATTATTATCAAATGACTGAATCAAACCTGTCTTGTAAGCTTCTATAATACTTAAAGTCTGTACTATTTCAGTTAGCATCTAATTACATACAGTTATGTTTATTGATAGTCACTACAAGCTCTTCATGTATAAATATCATAATTTAGATTTTTCTTATATTCACAACAGTGCTTTAGTAGAGCTCATTTTCTGACAAATGCTCATAAGATTTTGTGTATTGATTAAAGTACTCATTAATAAAACAGATCAAAAAGCTCCAAGAAAATGAAACAAATTTACTGTGATATTTCTTTCTTTCTTCTTCCTCTGCTATTTTTTAGCAAAGTCTGCTAAGAAGTTATCATATTAAGAAATCTTGAATTCTCAGTTCTGCTCTGCTCTGACCTACCACCAAAAGACTAGCTTATCAGTGATGAAATGTAGTAGAAGAGCAACTGAAGCAATAAAAGGAAAAGGGCAGAAGAGAAAAGCCAGAAGTAGAATTCCCCCTGCATCTGCAGAGTTTAGGGGTTTACTCTGATGTATTGTCAGTTATTAAAGATCCTGTGATAGATTGTGATTATTTTGAGCTTCCTTACAGTTAGAATATTCAATTAAATTGGTATGAGGCAATGTGGACTTCAAACAGAATTATCATATCATACAGGTATCTTCATACATAAGATCTGAGAATTTTAGAAATTCAGCAATTTGGTATATAACTCAAGATATAATATTACAAGCTTGAATAGCCATAATGGTGTATCATAAACAGGTAAAAAGCACATTTAGAGTTTATTTTCTTATTTAACTAAAAAAGGAAGTCTCATAACTTCATTTTTCCCATTCTTGAGTGCAATACACTCCTTGTTAATAAAAGTTACCTTATATTTGACCCAGTAGTTCATCCCTGTAATTTATGCCATCTTCTCAACAGATATGTAGAATGCCTCTTCCCAGGAACATTTTACTTAAAGACACATATTAAAGTCACCTTTAACTTTTGATACTTTCTCTTCTCCAGGCTAAACTATTACAAATGTTTTACCTTTCCCTTACAGGTCCTGCTTTCCTACACCAAAACTTTCCCTAAGACCCCTCTATTTTCCTTTTTCAAATCTATCTTAAATTCCTAGCAATTTAGGAGCAAAATACTGTATGCATTATTTTAAAGTATTTAAATGATGCACAATATTACAAGAGGTAGTGTTTTAGTTTGTCAAAGAGCTGCCAATGCAAAGTATCAGAAATGGGTTGGCTTTTATAAAGGGGATTTATTTGGGGTAAAAACTTACAGTTCCAAGGCCATGAAAAGTCCAACCTAAGGCACCATAAGAGATTCTTTCTCACCAAAGTCAGCTGCCACTTGGTGAAGCAAGATGGCCACCGAACTCTGCTGAGGTCTCCACCTTTCTGCAGCTGTAGACAAACGTGGCAAAGGGCTTGTCTCTTACCAGGCCTCCTTTCTCAGTGTTAATGGCTCTGCTTTGTTCCAGAGTTCAGCTGTAAGCCCAGGCATATTGTTCATCTCAAACTGGGCCTCAGCTCTTTGAGCCTCTTGAGGGTTTCTCTCCTTGCAGCTCAGCTATGGGCAAAAACTTTCTCTGACATGGCAGAATCAGATATGGTGGCTTCTTTTTCTGTGTCTGTGTCTGTGTCTGTGTCTGTCTCTCTCTGTATCCGTTTATATCAGACCCAGTAAAAGGGTGGAGACTTAACCTGAGTCACTCCTCACCGACATAGTTCAATTGAAAAAGTCTCACACCCACAGGAAAGGATTAGTTCACAAACATAATCTTTCTCTTTTTGGATTCATAAAATAATCTCAAACTGCCACAGGCAGTAAGAGCCTGAGCTAGGGGATGGAAGGTCTAGATTCTAGAACCATTTCAATTATTGATTAGGGTTGCCATGGGCAAAGCACATACCACTCTGTGCTTTAATTTCTTCAAATTTTAAAAAACAGAGAAAGATCCCATTTTATCTAATGGGCCTTTAATTGGGGTGAGGGAATGCTTCATGAGATTTAAAGCATTTTGTAACTATATATTATTTTAAATCCTGCTAGCCATAGTCAACAATAGTGAAAGAAATTTGGTCCATTAAAGAAAAGCTGCAAGAAGCTTCTTACACACTAATATCAACTGAGAATACCAAGTTTCTATTTTGAAAAGAGTTGAAATCTATTAAATGAAATATGACTCTTTGAACCTACTTACTGACACATATTTAATATTTTAAAGCATGTATTGTGCTGTTCTTGTCTTCATTAGAGACTGTAAAAGGGAGCAGAGGGGAATATTAAAAAAAAAACCTTGGTAACTGCTTGTCTTGGTTTAAACTCTTTTCTCATTCAAAATGTGACTGCATTTTGAATGTGTAGAATTAAACATAAACATGTGCAACAGGGTGCAGAGGGAATCAGACAGAAAAAAAAAATCTTACATCATGTGTGTTTCGCGCCTTATTTCCTTCCCAGCATACTAAAACTGTGCTTACCAAACATGATATAGAAATGTATGGCATTTGGCATTCTCTTTTCACTGTCCTCCCCATCACACATCACATAGAAGCACACTCACCACTCATGTACACATGCTTAGTTTCCACTTAATACGCTATCAAGTGCAGCATTTTATCTTGTGCTGCTTCTCACCTCCCACCCTATTTCAAGGCATCTGAAATATAAAAACCCGTTTTCTAAAATTTGTACAAAAATATGGTACCAGAAAATATTAACCCCCAAACAAATCCGTGAGGCCTTTCAAGTTTATTGACTCACACTCTATGGAAAGCACAGGAGCGTAGTAGTCCCAGACCTATAGCCAGCAGCCTAATATCAGTAGAGTCCTGGGGCACAGTGGGCCTGGACACAGAACCACCTGACCAACCTCCAGTGAAGATATGAAAGACTCTTAAGAGAGCAGGAAGAAACTCTTCACCTCTGCAAAATTTATCCCCTAGGCTAAGCACTCTGTATAAATTTTTTAATATCTGCGTTTCCAACTTCTTACCCTAGCTTCTAGCTCCATTAGTGCCATGAAAATTTTTTTCACATTCATCTAAATAATAGTTTCCTTAAACCTTTAAGACTGAAAAGGTAAATTGCAAAGAAATATTTTTTCTATCTGTCTGTGGGTAAAAAGTTTTAGAAAATTTTACCCTTTTTAAGGTTTGTTGGTTGCAAATACAAGGAACCCACTTCAAACTACCTGAAGCTAAAGACAGTGTACTGTGGAAAGATATTGTGCTATCTCTAAGTACCACCAATTGGGTCAGGGATAAAAGTTCTCAAAAAAGATATGTTCCAGCAGGGCAGACACCCCAAACAGGTCCGCTAAAGTACCATGCAAAGGAAAATAATAGCGATCATACTTTGTTTCAAGAGTCTCATCTCCATTACATTTCTTAAAAATTCCTTTGTTCTCTCTTTTTCATGATCCACTTTCCTCCAAAGTAGCTGTCAATCTCACTCTTCCTAGAAACCACTTTTCAAAATCCTTCTGCTTTAGCACATAATGTCTCTCAACTTCAATGTTCACATTCCTGAATTGGTGATAAAGTCTCCTGGCCCCTAGAGGTAATATTAAAGAGGGGGAGAGAGAGAGAGAGAGAGAGAGAGAGAGAGAGAGAGAGAGAGAGAGAGAGAGAGAGAGAGAGAGAAATGTCTGAGAAAAATCTATCACAGTTCACAGCACTTTGCATGTAATTTGGGCTCAGTAAAGAATTTTATTTTGGTTTCTAGTTATTACACACGTGAGTTGGTGACATAATGTCATTTTCCCCAAGGATGTATAGATAAAGAAGAGAATCTTCAAGAATGTAGATTTCATGTACTTCCCTTTTGGAGTAGCTATCATAAAGAACAACTATAAAATTGTCCTAGCAGTGCATTATCAGAGAGCAGTGTGAATTGAATGAACAATTATTACATTCTACTACTTTCAACATTTACACTACTTCCAACAAAAAAATGTTCTCTGAACATATAATTATAGGTAACATACAAGGGATCAATTCTAGTTTGGTTAATTTTTTACGTGTAATTACTTATTTATGCTCAACTTATGCTTCTTCTGGGTAAAATCATAAAATCCAAAAATATGTATGACTTTTTTTACTGAAGAATTTTCCCAGTGGTTCTGGACTACTCAGTTCCTATAAACTTCTGTTTATTTTCCTGACAATTTGTCAATATGGCACACAAAGTTATAGAAATTCTTCTACATTGCATCTGGCATATGAGATGATGGAAAATCATGATCTTTAAATCAACAGCACTCAAAAGGTAGCTGATTAGATTTTTTAAATCTTTAGGGTCTGTAGGATTTAAAAGTTCAGACTTTGGGAATTATTAAAAGAAAAGAGATTGACATTTCTCTCCATAGACTTTATTGATTACAATAAGGTATTAAAACCACAACAGTAGGGGAAAAAGTACGATAAATATTTTGCTATGAAAAAGTCAGTGTTTTTTAATATAGAATACCTAGGAAATATTAAAGGCTTTCAGAGATTTCCAGCACCAGAATTCCAAATATTAGAATATTCTGAAAATAAATTATGAACAATAAACTTAAAAATAGATAACCCACTGGACCCATTAATTAGCAACTCTTTAAAAACATGGCAAGAGGACCAGCTTGTTAAAGGAAAAAAAAAAAAAAAAAAAAAAAAAAAAAAAAAAACTACAGCAGAGAGTTCACCACCAGGAGGTGAGGAATGTTTCCTGGGTGAGGAGAATATTGTAGCAGGCAAACAAAGAGAAGGCATTTCTAAATCTAAATATAACAAAACATCTCCCAATATATTTCTAATCTCTATAATGTGGAAAACTGTTAAAACCCAGAGGGGATAAAAGACTATTATTTACTCGAGTTTATTATCATCTATACTTCTAGGGTTGATGATGATTATAATGAAAAGAAGTAAAGTAAATGAAAAAATAAAAGACCAATCGTTGAGACAATGTCTCTTTTTCCTCTTAAATATATTTATTTCTCCTAAGAAAAATATTTTATAATTTCAGATAGGCAATTTAAAAATCTGAATTGAACTGCATTCAAACTCAACCTTGTGGGAGAAGACATTGCTCATATTTCCTAGTTTGTATATGTCGGATATTAAAAGTATATTTAGAAATTTCCTTGACATTCAGTTGGCTGGCTTGATGAGAAGCAAAAGGCATGACCACTCTCAGATCTATGCAGCTATTCTATACCCTGCTGATTTTCCTGATATTAAATAACAGACAAATGTGAAAAGTGCTATTAAGGATAGAATCAAAGGCCTTGTAAGAGGTTCCTTTAAGCTAGAAATTAACACCTGGGTAGAACTTCAGTTAGCCCATCTCCTGCCCCCATTAGAAATGTGGCAATAATGAAGATGGGTTATTTTTTTATTTGCTACCATGATGATGAATTAATGGTAGAAAACATCCTTCCCTTCTCCACCACCAATTATAATACTCTTTCATAATTTCTCAGTTTTGGTTGCATCTGAGACATCTGCCTTGCTCAGATAATAAGTCTGAAAAAACGTAGAAAAAAATGTTAAGCTTATTTACCTAGTTATAGCAGGAAAAAACATAATCCAGAGGAACTGTGGGAGCATTGCAGTTATAGAGATTTGTAAGGGGCTTCTTACAGGACTTGGACTAGAGTTTTATAATTCTAAAGAGGAAATATGGATGTTTGGATCAGTCCTGGCTTGAAATCTCTCAATAGCAGGAACAATTCAATGATTGGGTATTGTTGGAATTGAATCATCTTCCCATAAAGACATGTCAAAGTCTTATACTGCATTTCTATGCATGTGAACCTATTTGTAAATAGGACCTTTGAAGATGTTATTGTCAATTAAGGTATATTCTCATTTATGAGTAGGCTCTCTGAAGAGCCTATTTTGGATAAGGCCAAATTGAATCAGGGTGTGACTTAACCCTTATTATGGGAAGTCATATAAAGAGAGGAAATCCAGTGCCGGCAGTCAGAGAAGCCACAGGAAGAAACCAGAAGTCAGGGGAAACCAGAAGACCATAAAAAGGAGAGAGAGATGGCCATGGGATGGGAGGTAGAGATACAAGCTGTATTAGTCAGCCAAAGGGGTGCCGATGCAAAGTACGAGAAACCTGTTGGCTTTTATTAAGGGTATTTATTTGAGGTAAAAGCTTACAGTTTCAAGGCTCTGAAGAATCAAACTCAAGGTTGCTTTCTCACCAAAGTCAGTTGCCGTGTGTTGAAGCAAGATGGGCACTGATCTCTGCGAGGGTTCAGCCTTTCTCTCTGGGCTTCCTCTCTTTCAGTTGCAGGTTGACATAGGGCTTGTCTCTCAGGTCTTCCTCTCTCTCCTGGCATATGGCTCATTTCTTTCCGGGCCTTCTATATCAGGTTTGACCCTCAAAGGGTATCACACCCAGAAGAATAGATTAGTTTATAAACATAATCTTTTTCCTTTTGGGATTCACAAAAATAATCTCAAACTGTCACACAAGCCAAGGAACCCTGAGGATTGCTACAAGCCAGTACCAGAATGCTACAGATTTGGGGAAGAAAGCATGGTCTGGCCACATTCAAAAAATCAACAGAGTCAGGAAAAAGTTATGTATCTTATTTTCTTCTTCCACGCTTCTAACCAACTCCCCAACCCAACCACTTTACATCATCTTTACTTGAGAAGGGATAAGTATTTTCATGATTAGGAAAGTTTGGGACATGCTATCAGAAAGACCTTTCCTAATGACTTCTGCATAAGATTGTCAGAAGATTTTGTATTTAAGCCAATCTGTTCATTGGCCTGTGTAGTGTACCATCCCTAAAACACTTTTTATTATTTGTAAAACAAACACTTTCTTTACTGGCTTCTTAAATAAGAATTATATTGGTAAAGGTATAAAAAATAATTCGGAAACTCTCAACATTTTTAATGATGTAATATGTAAAATGCTATTTCTGATCTTTAAGTCATTCCTTATAGCTATGTCTCCCTAGAAATGCAGAAACTTCTAATTTATATAAATTCTCCAAGTTAAGCAACATTTAAAATAAACTGAAACACAATATTGATCACACAGGTTATATATTTCCATAATATTTCCATAATAGTTACATTATAATTAGCACCATTCTCTATACATGATTGAACCTTTTTTATTGCCTTTTAAAGGTCTAAAAACATTTTTGTCATCACTTGGCAGGAGCCTGCTTAGGTTCAGTTGTTAGAATAAAGGCAGTTCCTTCTTTTGTAGCAGAGCTAACAACGTTTCATTTGTCCTTGAAAAACACATTTATAGAAAAAGGCATTTCTAAAGATTTCTAAAGAAGATTTGATACCAAATGCCATAGTAAAGCAAACTCCACCAAAACTACAATTTTCTATTTCAAGAGGTTAATAGGCCTTTAATAAAACACATTTCCCATAGAGATAAGTAGAGATAAGTATTCACATTCTACAGATGAGGGAAAGCAAGGTTGGAGAAGAGTATAAAGTAATTTTTCCAATGTCAAAGGAGTCAGAAGTAGATATTGGAATAGGGACCCAATAGGTTATACTGAAAAAGAGAATTATAGAAATTACAAACTACTCACTCATATTGCAGCATTTCTACTGAAGGAATAAATAACCTCTGCTGTGGGAATGTATTTCAATGGGGAACACAAGTTGAAATAGCTGAGCATCAGAATTAACGGAGAACAATCACAATGCCCACATCCTTTCAATGAACATATAAAACATAAAACTAGATGATTGATATTACCATGGTCCTCCCAGGACTTTCCTCAGCTCTTTTATTTTCAACAAGGGTAGCCATCTCATTCACTGATTCACCAAGCAGTCGTTCTGAGTTCAGAATACATATTTGTTACTTTTATGTACACAGTCAATAATCCATATTGTTATTTATCTGCCATTTAATGTAACTTTAGTACTGGGGATAAAGATAAAAGCAGAATATATTTAACCAATGAGCTTATTGTGGAAGTTTGTGACTGATGAAATCTCTGGACACTACATATTAAAGATATAACGTTAATTAGTAAGAACTTTGCTTTTTTCTTTGCATACAATTCTGGGCACCAATAATAAATAGACAATATGATCACTCACCATCCTTTTCTAGGAAAATCTATAGAACATTCATTTCCCTATCTATTAATGTATGTCTGTAGCACCAATAATCACAGCACCTTAGCCTCTGGCTAGACCGTAAAGCAAATACACCAGTCATCTTTGTCTCCCTCAACCTTGAGAGGGCATGCTCACTCAATTTCTAAAGAAATACCATAAAATATGCTTTTGTGGCTATTTTAATGCTTCATGATTCAAGCAACTACTTACCAGGTCTCAGAAATGTCTCAAAATATGACCTTATTCTTGCCTCTTAGTAACAGATGAATATGACTTACTTTCCTCTCAAAATCACTTAAAATCTTTGTAAATAAGATCTTTTGATCATTGTGAAATTTAAGTTGCATATTTTATGACTCAAATAATCATAATACCCACAGTGTGTGTTTCTATGGATATATGTGTGTGAGAAAGAGAGAGAACGATGAAGTATTATGATTTATTTACATTTAACATACTTGAACTTAACATATCCATGAAATACTGGTCTTCAAAGTTGTCACCTTGGAAAGCTATAAATGAATTCCAATGATGCTACCATTTTTCAAAACACCACAGCTATCAGTGTAAATATCCACCAGTATTAGGTTTCCTTCAGAGTCAACCTTATTTTTAATAAAAAGTGATGTGACCTAATCAAATCACCCACCTTCATACAAGACTTGATGTTAAGCCCTTCCAAAAATTAATATCATCATCCAAATTTCATGCTGTATTATTATTCAAATAATTGGACCCAAGGATGGATAGCAACTCCAAAATAAAAATTCAAAGGCTGCTTTGAGAAAATAGCAATATAATTACATTAATATAAAAGTATACCACATGGGGCAGGTGTCCTGCCTCCATCTTGGGCGCTCCTGGCTGGGCGGGCTGGCTTCCCGCCTCAAAAAAAAAAAGTATACTGCAGGAGAACTAAAGTTTCAAATGGTCCTTGGCACCCTAGTCACCATTCCAGTCAAACCCATGCTTCAGCTAATTGTAGGAAGCTGACCTACTTCTTTAGAGTTCAGAGTCAACTCCATTCTACCAGAGGAGGCTAAACCACTTTCCCCAATGGTCCAGAAAAATCAAATTTATTGCATAGCTTATGGGTTTTCTTTGTGAAATGATAATTATAATAGTAGCAATAATCACATTAATAATATTTATAATACGTACTTACAATGTCTCAAATACTTTCTAAATGGAATATTTCCTTTAACTGTCATAACCATCCAATTTAATTCTCACACCGTTCCTATAAGTAGGTTTGTATTAATTCTACTTTATATGTAACAGCTTTAATCTCAGATCTGCACTTCTGATTCTCTCCTCTTCTCCAAACTCCTCTTTCTGCCAAATTTTAAATAAATCTTTTCACAATTATTCCCTGCCTATATAAGTTAGGGTGCTTTCAGCTGCAAGAAAATGTATAACTACTCAGACGAAAGTCACATGGATGGGGAGTGAATGTAGCTCAGTGCTTGAGTGGCTGCTTTCCATGTATGAGGTCCTGGGTTCAACCCCCAATACCTCCTAATAAACAAACAAAAAGTCACATGGATAATAAGGAGTTTATCATCCCATAAAGAACAGTAGAGGCAAGGTGAGTTCAGGGTAGTTATTTAGCTGCGCAACCAAGTGAGGCCTTTGGGTTGGCTGCTCTGCAGTTCTTTTGGTTTTCTTTGCATGATGAGAAGACAATGGTTACAACAATTCCAGATATCATGTTGGTATACTAAAACATCCAAAGAAAGGAAGGGAAGCCCCTGATTCAAGTCCCTTTTTAGGAATGAAGAATACATTCCCAGAAACACCCATTGATATTCTAATGCCTCATTCATTAGGATATTGTCATGTGCTCATTCATAAGGCAATCACAGGAAAGAGGAATGGAATAACTGTTTCTGGCTGGCCAAATCATAAGACTCATCCCATGGGGGAAGGGAGGAGCCCACGGAGTACTGGACAAAATATTGGTTTGTTTAGAAAGAAGGTGAGGCATATTTTTGAGTAGGAAACCCATAGCAGCTATCACCTGCCCTTTCTATTTAGCTTTCCTCTTGCTCTTGAAATATCCTCTCCACCTCTTATTCCCTTCAGCATTACAAAAGAATCTACTAGAAAACAGAATCTTTTATAGAAAGACAAAGAGTAATAAGGTCACAAACAAGTATATATTAATTATTCTATGTCATGTATATGTCATGGAAAATATTAATACAGAAATAAGATCATAATTTGTCTATAACCTCCCATTTTTCTTTTAACAGTAGATTGTTCATGTTTCCATAAAAATGAATAGTCTCTCACAAGATCATTTTTACTGATCGGTTGGCAATTAATTTTATGATTACCAAAGTTATTAATCATTTGTGTATTTTCTTGAGTGTTCTTTACCCATTTTCTTATGGGGGAGTTCAAGTTTGTTTTCTTATTGATGTAAGACATTTTAATGTACTAAGGATGTTACAATCTGTATATCATAAATCTTGCAACTATTTTCTCAGTTTATAAGTCGACTTTCAGTTTATGGTATTTTTTCACATAGAAAGGTTTGTAATTTTCATGGAGCCGGATCCATCAAGTTTGCCTTTTAAAGCCCATCATCAGTGATACTCTTAAAATGCACTCCCCATCTGAGGGTTAAATATTATTTCTTTGCCTGTAATTTTTACTCATAGTATTCTTTAAAAACATTGGCTCTGGAGCTAGTTTATCTGTGTTCAAATTTCAGCTCTGCAATGTATTAGGTACATTGTTTGGGCAATTTATTTAAATTCTTAATGACTTAATACCTATAAATTACTTAGAACGCACAATACCTGTCTATTCTTCTAGTACTTTTATTATATATTTTTACAGTTGAAGTTGCAATCCATTAGATTTAATTTGGTATACAGTGCAAGGTAGAGCGCTAATTTTATATTTTCAAATGATTAACCATTTGTTTCCAAACCATTTAAGTCAAATAATTATTTTCTGATTTAAAATGCCACTTTTTATCATAACTACATTCATTCACTCATTTATGTGTTTCTGACATTTCTATTTTGTCATATTTCCTAGTTTTTCCTTTATTTTAATACTATGATGCAAAAAAAATTATGTACCTCAATGTGGGCTTTAATTCTTTATAAGATCCTTTCCTTCTTTCTGTCATTGAAAAATTTGGAGTCAACATTTTCTAATATTATAAATAAAGCAATTCATATTTTCTTATTGCTGGCATTTTACTAGTATGTCTTTGTCATCACTTTTGTTTTTGGCTTTTAACATGTCTGAAACACTTTATTTTAGTTATATCTAATGTATATATATATATATGGCTTATAACTGGGTTTTGACTTTTGACACAATCTGATTATTTTAATAAATATATGCATATATTCCACTTGCAAATATTGAAATAAGTTCTTATGCATTTCATTCTTTATTGTCACGTTTTCTATTTCTAATCCTCTATTTTCTTTCCTTTAATAAAGCTTTTGTTGTGTTTTCTGTGTGACTGTGCATGTTTAGTATGATACTTTGGATAGTTCCCTTGGCTATATTGCTAGTTTTCTATCATATGCTTAAAATTCTACTTCATTCATCAACTTTGGTAATATCTATTAACACAACTTCACTATGAACGATAAGATATGAGTGCATTCTCTGGGACTTTCAGCCCACTGCCAGGAATCATCAACAGGTTGCTCACACACCTAAACTTTAACACAGAGCAGTTTTAGACATGCAGCCAGTATCTCTGATTATTAGTAAAATGAAACACCACCTTCACCCCAACTCCTTTTCCTCAATGAGGTAAAGTGACCTAAGTCTCAAAATTCTGTAAACATCTCTGAGGTGATCAGAATTAGCTGGGGAGGAAGATTCTTACCTGAATCAGGACTTCCTGTAAGTCAGGTGAGTGGAGAATCAGCAGCAATGAGTATGACCAGGGTGCTCACCAGCCTGTAAAACCTGGGATGTTCACAGGTAGAACCATGTGGCAGAAGGAAAGCTGGGGAATGTTCCACTTCTCCGACCAGCACCACCAACCTGGCTGGAAGCCCACCACTCTGGAACTGGTGGTGTTGAGATCTCTGCCCACCTCGTTCCTAGGTGGGCTTTGTGCTTATATGATCACATTCTTGGCTGGCCAGTCTTCTCTCCATCTGGTCTCATCTACACTACATCATACTGAAATTCTTTCAGCTCTCTGAGAGTGAATCACACCATTATTTCTTTCTCAGAAATGACGTGCTCATCCTATTTCATTTTTTAAAAATGATTTTCAATGAGAATTTGGGAACAGGTAGAATTAAGCACATAAGTTTAATCTATCATCCTGACCTTACTCACCTTTTAGAGAAGATTACCATAACAAGGACAAAAACCCGTTAAGATAACAGTTCTAATTCAGGATGTACTTAGTGCATAATTTACGATTGTGCAGATTAGATAAGGTATCTCCTCTGGAGTGTCAGTTTGGAAGAGGCAACCTCCCACACTCCCTTACCCCTCCCCTCATTTCTACCTCCCTCCTCCACATCCTTCTCCTCCAGACACACCAGGTAGTTTGGTTTTTTGTTTGTTTGTTTTTAGAAGGTAACTGGGATTGAAATCAGGACCTCGCACATGCGAAGCAGGTGCTCAACCACTGAGGTACACCCACTCCCAGACACACCAGAAAAGCAACCTATGAACATGACACTTAAGGGGCAGAGAGTGCCTGTGCAAAGAAAAAGGGTGCTGTTTCCCAAAAGCAGAGACAAGATTGGCTAAGCGGAGGTTCACTTGGATTTTAGCCCTCACTTGTCCCCTCATCTGGGTCTCTGTGTAGTACACAAACGTACCCAAAGGCCTGCTGAGGCCCTGATCTGATCCTTTCAGTGTATTCTAGCTCAGGACATAGAGTGCTGAATTGTGACTTGGCTTATACCTAATGGCTGGGTTTTATACCTAGATGGCATGCTGCCTGTGAGACTCCAGCTGGGTTGGGATCTGCTTATTCCTTTACTACAGGCATTGGGAAAGGCATTTGTTTGAGGCTTGTGTGAACACAAAGGGCAGAAGAGGAAAAACACATTTGAGAATAAAGAAGGTTTGTTTTGTTGCTGTAATGTTTTCTGTCTCTGCTAGTGACTTACTCTAACAAGCGAATGTTCGATACCTTTCTCTAGCTAATTGGCAGGGTGGGTTAAATGAGAAAGACAGGGCTACCCCCTGAGGAAAGGGTTTTGAAAACTGGAGGAGATATTGATGGGTGAAAAGAGTCCTGATGGAAGGCTGGGACTCACATCAGAACAAACCACCACAAACGTGACCTTGAAACAAATGGAGAAATGAAGAAAATAGATGTAGAGGGAGCAAGGAAATCAAGAGGAGTGGCAAGTTTTCAAATAAGTAAAATAGATACTTATTGCCAGGCAGTATAAGAAGTCATTATGAATTATTATAATTTAAAGTGTTACAGACTTCAGTATACTTAAATGACAAAGTATCCTTTCTCCGAGAAAGGTAGAGTGTGATTTTTTTAAAAAAAATCAGAATATAATATAAACATAAGATTGGGAGTAAAAATCTATATTCTAGATTTTTGCTTCCACTAATTCTCTCTCTTAATACGGATAAAAGGGTATAAATTAATCATCTCAAAAACCCTTCAATCTTGTCAGACAAAACTGCCGTTAAATCAAAAAGCACTATCATTGTGATGATTATGTAGGCACTATTTTAGAATTTCAGAAGCAACTGAACAAAACACCTTTGTGAATATGTTTTTAAAAGGAAAATCCACTAAATGTACCCCTTTTAATCTTCTACCTAGTTTTGAAAATGCCGTATAATCTTATTTCTTTCTCAATCTACGCTAAATACATTCTGCCACCCACCGTGGGTGGGCTATAGGAAAAAGCTGTAGGACTTAAAAAAATTGTAACGTTTGTCCTTATGACTTTTAATAAACCTCAGAGAAATGAAACACATCTAAACATGTTACAGAACCAGATACAAGCTTAAATACAGTTTGTTAGAATATATTTAAAATGTGACTCATTTGCTATTAATCTCTTAACCTCTGCAGCATGTTGTCACTGAACAGGGAACAAACTGGAAGGCTTTCAGAATCTGACACCTCTGCTGTAAACATTCGGATTAAAGTCCCTGGTGCTTGTTCAGAAAATTTCTTGATCTTCCCAGTGGCCAACCTCTCTACTTCAAGAGCAAAAAGACAGTTGATAGCGGGCTACTGAAGGAAAAACATTTTTAAAGAAGAAAAAGATAAATGTTGGATATAAACAAAGAAAACTTTAGGGTGGGGTTCTTAAACTATTTTGTTCCACAGTATAAACAATCAGGTGTAAACAACTGACCCCTTCTCAGAATTCAGCAGCAGATAGTTTTATGACAGTCAACTAGCATCAGGTCTAGCACTACCATAATTTCAAAGTATGGATGAGCATAAGTGATTTTTTTGAGATTCACAACAACTGCAATGTGATATGAAATGAACACTACTGTAATTTATTGCATATACTCATAAGTGAAGGAAATGCTAGATTTCAGTTAGAGGTCAGAGAAAATAAAGATAATAAGTTGATTTTTTTTTTTCAATTCAAGCTCGTGGATCCCCTGGAATCTTTCCACAGACCCCTTGGGAGTCAGTAGACCCCTGGTTAAGAACCCCTGCTTTAAAGAATCTAGCTAAAAATATGTAACTACTCCTTTAAATAATAGCTATACTTTAAAGTATACCTAGCTATTAATTCTAGTGAAGTACTCAGTATATTAAATTTAAACAAGGTTTCATATATCAAGAGTTGAAAAAATGGGTTTTAATCTGATGAAAATTAGATAATGACACTAAAGTCTTCTTTTCTCCCTTTTCTGGAAAAAGTTCATGGCTGTTTGTTTCTGGAAGACCATCCTAAGTGCATTTATTTCAAATGCAGATTTTCTCAGTCTACAGAAATTTCTAAATCATAATGCAAATTTCTGTGAAAATGTCCAAAGGAATTTTTGGGGATGTCTAAAGGAATCCTGGATGTCAGAGTTAAGAGTTACAAATAATTGCTTTATGGTTTATTAATAGCAAACACTACCACTTCTTCCTACTAAAATATTTTATACTTGAGTGTGTTAAATTAAAATATACAAAAATATAGCCCTGTTTTATATTCTACTTAGTCTATGTCTTCAATTTTATACTTTCTAGGAAAATTGCAATTTTAAAAAATTGTATAAAAATTATCATGTATCATTTCAGTGGAAATGAAAGATAATCTTGATAATTTTGTTAGTGTTAAAGGTTACCATTTAAAAGGGTACGTACTGGACACGTTCTGACTTCAGGATACCTGAGTTCTTGCTGAATATTTTTTCTTAATACTGCCTTAAACTACATAATAATTCATTCAATATGAGTTTTCTCTGCTAATGTATTTAGAAAACAAGACTGCATATACCAAGATGGCAGTGTGGTTTAGGTCTATCTGTCTGACTTTCCCTTTTACTTAGCATTGTATACCCAGTTCCCAGAACAGTTCTTTGCCTATAGAAGTCACCAATAAATATTCTTCAAAAATGAAGAGATGAAGGAATGGAGCTGCCCTTAAGTTTCTTCTAAGGAGCTTTTCTAAGCTCTGATATCACTCACCAAGTAGGTAGTGGGCACCTATAATGTATTAATTTAGGGACTTCAATGGCAAATATGCCATGACACCTTCATTCAGCTTAGAGCCCTAGTAGAGGAAAATTTGATAAGCTGCTTCAATAATTGCTCATACAGTGGTAGTACTGCGTGCTACAGGAGCATACTGAAGATACCTCATATAGGCTGGGGATTTAGGGAATGTTTTTACAGAGAGAGTGGACATCTATACTGAGATTTGAAGCATAAATATACATTTTTCAGATGAAGAGAGATGGAGCAAGGGCATGATTACTGGGAGGCATGGAGATAGAGTTCTCCAGACAGAGGAAACATATAAAAATAAACATGGAGGGAAGCGGGTGTGGCTCAGTGGATAGAGCCCCCGTTTACCATATGGGAGGCCCGGGTTCGCGTCCCGAGGCCTCCTCGTGAGGGCACGCAGGCCTGAGTGGTGCGGTGGGCTGATGCAGCAACCTCATGGCATCCCGGCGCCTCCTTGTGAGGGCAGGCCGGCAGCGAATGGACACAGTAGCACAAGCAGCAAGGGGGGGATAAATAAATAAAATAAATAAATCTTTAAAAAAAAAATAAATAAATAAAATAAAATAAAATAAACATGGAGAACAATCTCATGCAGACTTTTTGGAGGGCTGCAAGTTGCTCAATCAACCTGGAGAACAGAATGTGAGATGCAGAGGAGTGAGGAGAGAGTGTGGACGTAAGCAGGACCAGATCTCCACTTTTAGGAAGAGATAGAAGCCTTAAGCCTGGGCCAGATGCCCAAGCACACCACTTTCAAGATTCCTAATCAAAGCTCCTCAGTAGGAAACCCATTTGGGGCCTACTGTTTAGACTGAGCGCTCAAGGCCATGTCTTGTAGTCCACAAAGTAACATCTTGGATTAGGATTAGGGTTGATTGGCTAATGTAGTAGAGTTATCCTAAAGTCTATGTTTCTAATAGCCAGTAAAGGGCTATGGAAAGAGGGACTTCATAAATACCTATCTTCATTTTCCAGGGCTGCTATGTAAAATACCACATAATGGGTTGGCTTAAACAACAGGAATTTATTTTTTCATGTTTTTGGAGGCCAGAAGTCCAAAACTGAGGTCTTGATAGGCCATGCTTTCGCATAGAGCTTGTAGCATTCTGGTGCTGGCCTGCTGCAATCCATGGGGCTCCTTAGCTTGCAACTCTGCCTTATTACGTGGCTTCCCCTTCTGGCTTCTATTTTACCTTCTCAGTCATCTATGTCTCTAAGCAGGTTTCCTCTCCTTATAAGGACTTTAGCCATATGCATTAAGGCCCACCCTGGCTCAATTTGGCCTCGTATAAATTGGATCTTCAAAAGATCCTATTCACAAGTGAGTCCACACCTTAATTAGTAATAACATCTTCAAAGATCCTATCTACAAATGGGTTCATACCCACAGGAACAGAGATTGGACACAGACACGTCTTTTTGTGGGGGACATGACTCAATCCCCAGTAGCACCAAAGGTTTTGACTGCCTGCAGAGCTGGAGAAGTTCTGAAACACATTTGTTAACCCAGCCCTGATTTGGATCTAAGGATCGCCACAGCTTTTGCACAAAGCCCCTTCAATATTATTGCCCTCTACATATAGATGTAAGATTCTGAATATGAGGAACTGAATGTTACTGGGTGTGGGACGGGCCATTGACCTCCTTTTCCTCCTCCTCTTCCTTATGGCTCTAATCTCAAGAACCCTCATGGTATCTCACAGACCCTCTACTGCACAGAGTTTTGATGTCCATGACATATAAAAGTGCAGCATGAAATCACATCATGAATGCAAATTTGGATCCTTATGCTCCTCTGAGCTTCTTTCAAAGTAGTTTATTTCACAAAAGCTTAAATTTCCTAAACTCTTTAAACATAGCGATGACGTTTTCTTACCTTATCCTCAAAACTCTGACCAACCTCTCTTGGAGATAGTTTTGCTTAAAATATGTGGAAAGAAACTAGTTTTTTAATATACTTATATAGCAGTAGAAGTAAGGCCAAGAACTAATAACCAATTTTTTTTTTTTTCAACTCTGGGCAAAAGTAAAGTCTGACACAAGTTCAGCCATATTGCTAAAATGAAGACAAGAAATGACAAGTGGCTCCAGAGGAATTGATATTAGACTGTTTAAATCTGGACCAGTCAAGGGAAAAAAATTCTACTGAAAACCTTTCATTGAATATGCCTTGGTCTCTCAAAGAACATCCTGATATTTAAAACGTTTTTTAAAAATTCAATTTTTTCCTGAGAGCTCACTGCAATATGCTGAAGCAGTTAGTAATAATAGAGAAAATAGTACAATTTTAGAGCAGGTATGATGGTCTTAGATAATTGAAAAGCCTCTGTCCATAAGGCCAGATGAGCTTGCTTAGCAAAAGAGTTTAATTTTGGTCTGGAGTCAATCAAGAAGTGATTACCAGCTCTGAATGAAGAGCCTCTCTCTTAGTACCTGATAATGAAAAGAATGGAATTTAGACTGAGCAGAATAGAAGGCTATCAAAAACGTATTTGGGGAAGTGGATGTGGCTCAAGCAATTGGACTCCTCTCTACCATACAGGAGGTCCAGTGATCGATTCCCGGGGCCTCCTGGTGAAGGCAAACTGGCCAGTGCAGAGTGCTGCCACAGCAAGATGACGCAACAAAAAGAGACAAAGAGGGGAGACAATAAGAGACCAACAGACCAGGGAGCTGAGGTGGCACAAGAGATTAAGCACCTCTCTCCCACTCCGGAAAGTCCTAGGATTGGTTCCCAGTGCTGCCTAAAGAGAAGACAAGCAGATACAGAAGAACACACAGCAAATGGACACAGAGAGCAGACAATGGGGGGGGTGATAAATAAATAAATCTTTTAAAAAACACTATTTGGAATTTCGTGAATAGATGAAAATGGATTGAGCACATAGGACATTTTTTTCTTATGCTTCACTCAGATTGCACAGTGGAGAAGAATGTTATGGAAGTGAAAATCACACTGGACAGCCAGGCAGAAATTTTGGTCCAGGTTCAAATTCTAGCTGCATGATCCTGAGAAAGTCATTTAACTTCCCTTAGCTTCATATTATTCACCCCCAAAAAACGAATAATTGAACTAAATTGTCTCTAAGCTCCACTCTATACACTTTTGGAAAATGAAAACTATGTTTCTTGTTAGCCTCCGTGATTAGCAGAGGGCCTGGCACACAGCAGGCATCCAATAAATCTTCCTTGAATGAATAGAAAAACTATTTGCTACATGTCTATTCATAGAATAACATCAAACTTATTCATGTATATGCTTACAGATTAAAATAATCCCTAAATGATACTGAAAATAAGTATTGACTGACCAGCTTACCATGATACATAATCAAAGTGCACATTAAAATTATTAGGAGCCATGGAATAATTTGAAATGTTAAGTTTAATTGAAATAGAACTTTTATACAGAATGGAAATATAATAATGAGTATGACCACAAATTTCCAGCAGGTTTATCTAGATATCAGTTTAATTAGGCATCTTAGGAGATAAAATATGTTTTAGCTGAGACTTTATTGATAAAAATGGCAAAAGCCAAATGACTGAGGGATGAAGTCAAATCATTGGTTTTGGTAAAGTCTAATTGCATTTTGTTTTCCCCTGAAAGCCCCATCTGGATATGCAAGAAAGGAAAAGAGAGAGATTGGTAACAACTACACTTATGTAAAATTGCTACATGCCCTTAATAACCATGCCTTTTGGGGCAGGGGGGTATTCCTTGACTGCATCCTCTCCCAATCCATTCAGCCGGGTATACTCAGTGAGCCTAACTGCCGCCCCCCCAACCCCCACCCCCGCCACACACACACACACTCACACACCAGGGATTCTTATGGCTATATACAATGGTTTAAAGCAGGTCATCATCACCTGTTTACACTTCATCTCCCTCCTGGTGTATCACCTGCCCAGGCACAGAAGAGGTACTTGGAGGATGTGTAGATGAGTGAATGAATGAACACTTGTTAAGGCACAGCTCTGAGAAAAGAACAATAGACAAGGGTTCTGAATTCCTGGGTTCAAGTCATCACTGGGTAGTTGATGCTGTAAGTCACTGTCACTTTCTGAGCCCATGTGTCCCCACCTCTAAAATGGGAAAAGCTACTTGCCTGCTGTGGTCATGCCACAGGACTCTTTTGGGGATCAATTGAGGTCACTTTGGAGCCTGACCTAGAGTTGGTGTGATGGTCAGGTAAGCTGTGGGAGGCCTGAGCAGGCAAAGCTGGATGAAAAGAGGCTTCCACTCTAGCAAGGACCAGCTGTGAGTCAGCTCCTAAGCACTAGCATGCCATTTATTTTACATAGATTTTCAGGGTACACTGATGTCCTTTTAAAGAGAAGGGTTATGGTGCTAAGTCATTATGACACAAGCTAGCCAACCAAAGGGCTAAGAGTGGAGGGCAATAGTCCCAGAAGAGGGAGGACATAACTTGGCAGGGGGAGACAGGACAGAAGGAAAGGGAGAAAACTTTGGAAATGTTGTGGCTTTGCTAAGTGCTTTTTCTGTGTATTAGTCAACCAAATGGGTGCTGATGCAAAGTACCAGAAATCTGTTGGCTTTTATAAACAGGATTTATTTGGGGTAAAAGCTTACAGTTACAAGGCCCTAAAGAGTCCAACTCAAGGCTGCTTTCTCACCAAAGTCTGTTGTCACGTGTTGAGGCAAGATGGCAGGCGATCTCTGCCAGGTCTCTATATATCCTTCCTTCTTCCCCTTAAGGCTCAGTGGGCCCAGGTTCTTCCCATCTCAGCTGTAGGTTGGCATAGGGCTTGTCTCTCTTCCTGGGACTCAGCTGTTTGAGCCTTCTCCTTTCTTTCACATGGCAGGACCAAAATGACCAAGTTCTCTCCTCTTCTATATCTATGGGGCTCTCTCTCTTCCCATATCTTCTTCTGTGTCTTCTTGAGTGAGTGTACATTTATATCAGCCCACCAAAGGGACAGGGACTCAACCAGAGTTATGCCCTACTGATGTGGTCGAATCAAAACTCTAATCTTAACATAATTTAATCAAAGACATCTCAACTGAATCTAATACAATCAAAGGGTATCACACCCAGAGGAATAGATTAGTTTACCAACATAATTTCTCTTTTAGGGATTCATAAATAATCTCAAACTGCCACACTCTGGGTAATAATATCTTGTCTTTTGGTCACCCTTATATTGTAAATAACTGAAGAGTTCATTTGATGGTCATGGTGACACGACCATTTACCAATGAAACAGAATACTTAGAAAAAAAAACCTTTAGGTGTTTGTGAGGAAAGGAAAGTCCCCTTAAAAAGGTAAAACAGACAATGATGCATTCACAGAGACTTAAGTACTGCTTTTGAATTGTTCTACATGCACAATCTTAATCTACCACCAAAATCACTGTTATACATTCCCTAGATTATTCTTTACTTTCCTTTCAATTGACATTTATGTCCACAGATTACCCCTTTCAGACCTATGATAATTTTTGATAGCTAATATGGAAAATGAATAAAGTCTTGAAAGTTATAAGTCTATAGATAATACTGTGGCCTTATTCATCCCAATATGAAAGGAATAGAGTTATTATCACCTTGAGTCAAATCACTGTTTATTTTCTAAACACATTATATGGTTACATGCATGGTGACAACTGGAAAGCCATTTCAGAATGTATCTAATTCAATATGACTTAGTACTGATATAGGCCATCTACACATGGCAGCTATAATTCATAAACTCCTCAAGGTTCTGCCTCCCACCCTCCTCTTTCTGTATCATAAGTAGCTTCCATTTTCAAGGTAACCTGATACACCAAAACAGCTTTTTTTCCCTATACTTTATGCCTGCATGGAAGGGAATGCGAAGGATATGACTCCTCCTTAAAATTACTTTCCAGAAGATGCAAACACTGTTTCTGCTTATGTCCCATGAGCCAGAACTCAGTTACGAGGTTACGTCTAACTGTAAGCATAGCTAAGAAATGCTGTCTTTTTTGTAGGCAGCCATATGCCATTGTAACTATGTAGAATAAGGGGAAAAACTAAGACTATAACAAAATGCTTTTATATTTTAGATGAGTGGTCAATATATGCCATTACTAAAACTACCTGAGAAATAATAACCCCATAGCTTATTACAATCAAATTGTGTATAAGACAGGCCTCTCTTTTAATCAACATTTGAAGCCATGCTGGAGTTCCTTGCTTAGAGGGTTGTATTAATAACTCAGACATTATGTCTCTTTAAGGACTGTTAGGTTCTATATTTATAAAACAGTCTCCAAAATCCATCTCAAAATTCATTTCATCAGTCATAAAGGAACTCAGTTCAGAGTTTCATATTTAGCACAACCACAAATTAATTTCAAAGTTAATATTCTTCTAACTGAGGATCAGTAATTCCATTACATACAAAAGGACAATATACGTCAAACTCTATTATGACATGATATATCAGCAGTATTTTCTCTCTTTCTAGAAACATTCTTCACTTGTTTTCCAGACCACCACTCTCTGCAGCACTCTGCGGTTCTTTTTATTTTCTTTCCTCACTGAGCTCTCCTTCTGCCTTTCCTTCGTGGTTATGCCTTTTCTCCCTGACCACATAACACTGGGGTGGCCTAGAGCTCAACTGCAACTTTTCTTTATCTATATTCTTTCCCTTGGTGATATTATCCAGCTTCATAGCTTTAAAAACAATCTGCTAGTGACTCTAAACTTTGTATCTGCAGCCTAGATCTCCTCCTAAATTACAGAATTACATATTCAACTACCTTCTCAATATCTCTATTCGATGTCAAATGGGCATGTCAAACTTATGATGCCAAATGTTGACTTCTGGTCTTCATCCCAAACAATCCGTCTATAGTCTTTTAAATTTGTATGAATGGCAACTATATTTTCAATGGCTCCAGCCAAGAAATCTTGTAGTTAACCTTGACCTTTTTTTACTCCCCACATCCAATCCAATAGAAATTCCTTTGGGTTCTATACTCAAACATATCCAGATATTGACCACCTCTCACTGGCTCACCTACTACTACCCTCTTCCAAGTCACCATTGTCTCTAGCTTGGTTTAGTGAAAAGCTAAGGGATATTTGTTGATCTTTCCATTTCGATGGTTTTCTCTTTGCCTTTCCCTGTTTCTCTGCTGTTGCCCCTAGTCTATCTCCAAATGGCAGGTAGAGCAATCTTATTAAAATATAGGGGAGCGGATATGTCTCAAGCAGTTGAGCACCCGCATCCCACATGGGAAGTCCCAGGTTTGGTTCCTGGTGCCTCCTAAAAAAGGCAAACAAAAAACAAGCAGACAACAAGCAAAAACAAGGAGCAAACAAGGAGAAAAAAAACACACACAACATAATCAGATTATATGGTCATTTCACTCCCTTGAAGGAAACCATTTCTCCCTCAGGTCTCTACTCTGATCTCCAAGGCCTTATGTGATTTGGTTGCCCATTATCGTTTTCTCCTTATCTCCTTGTCCTCTCCCCTTGCTCACTCCATGCCAGCCTCAGTTACATACTTTCTATTTCTTATTGACACCAGGAATGTTCTCACCTCAAGGACTTGAACTTGTCATGCCCTCTTCCTCAAAACTTCTCCTATATGTCATGATGGCTAACTGCTCACCTCTCTCCCCTCTTTCTCAAATATCACCTTCCTAGTGAGGTATTATATGCCCCCCTATTTAAAATTGAAACCCCACATCTTACCATATAAATTATCCTTTCCTGATTTTTTTTTTCTCCAAAGCACTTTTCACCATCTAACTACTATTTGCATGGCTTATTTGGTTTATTTTCTGTCTCCACCAAATGAAAAATCAGTACCAGGAAAGCAGAGATTTAGTGGGCTTTCGTTCACTAGAACATTAATACCTAGGACAGTACTTAGAATATAGTAGATGCAGGGAAGCATATGTGGCTCAAGCAATTGGGCTCCCATCTACCCTATAGGGGTCCCAGACCCAGTTCCCAGGGCCTCCTGGTAAAGGCAAAGCTGGCTCGTGCCGCGAACTGATGCAACAAGATGTCGCAACAAAAAAGAGACATAGAAGAAAGACAATGAGAGACACAACAAACTGGTACTCAGAGGTGGCTCAACTGATTGGGTGTCCCTCTCCCACGTCAGAGGTCCCAGGATCGGTTCCCAGTGCCTCTTAAAGAGAAGACAAGAAGAGAAGACAAGCAGACACAGAAGAACGTGCAGTGAATGGACTCAGAGAGCAGACAGCAAGCGCAGGTAGCAGGGGCAAATAAAATAAATCTTAAAAAAAAAAGAATATAGTAGATGTATAAGAAGTATTTATTATAAAAATTAATAACATGCTATAGTCTGACTTAAAAAGCATAAAACGTGACCTGTGTGAACTCCTATCAACTGTTCTGTCCTCTAAGCCAAATACAAATAGTTAATGGAGATTGCTATCCATTAAATCCCCATGGTTTTCTCTATGCCTTTTCCTAATTTTTTTTTTATTTAGGCAATAGCATTAAATCAATTGGATAAGGATCCACATTTGACTAAATATTAGCTCTTTTGAGAATTTGCCAAGTTAAGCATTTTAATTGACCTATTACGCATGGCTGAATGAATCAAGTGGTTCACCACAGCTAAGTCCCATTTGATTACATAGGAATAATGCAGCATTCCAGCACTCTTCTTTGCCTAGCTACTTAAGATTTTTTGTGTAGATTCTCTTTCAATTTTTATTCTGTCTTTTGGTATTTGTTGGAGTCTTTTTTGTATTTTTTCCAGAGAAGGAACATCTTGTATGTGCTCATGTGAGACTAAGCAGTTATCTAAGGTCTAAATGTACTTAACATCTGTTTCTGTGTATTGAAATCATTTTCTGGTATTACAGTACATGTGAGGTCCTATTGTGCATTATGCCCTCATTTCATTTATAACAATACTGAACAGGAGTGACAATGTGGAAATGAAGCGAGTTTATCCCTATTCACCTTGAGAAATTGCATTTGACATGAAAGGAAAAGAAATATGTGGGAGTGTTGAAACAGAGGGAAAAAAAGAAAAGAAAAGAAAGAAAGAAAACAGTGAAATGTGTGAAAGGGAAAAATGAAATTCTTTGCTCCTGTCCTCAAGGTAAAAATATACATCATATTATTTACCAATTAAAAGTCTTGGCATTGTTTACAAGTAATTTCTTATTATAATTTATTTAGTATAATTTATGTTATGTTGCATAGTCTCAAATCACTGGACAATGTTTTGCCAACATTTCTAGTATAAGCTCTGTTTTAGGAATATGTAATATCAAAACCATGGAAGGAAGACTCATCAGTGGGCAAGATGCTTAAAATAGCTCTTGATTTAGAAATCAATTCCTAACCAACATTGCATTATAAGTTGGCAGAACCAAAAAGCCTACAAAATAAATACACTAAAAGAAAGTGTGTGTGTCTAAATACAGTGTGGTAAACACTCATTGCTCTATTTAGTCACCAACACCTCTTTCCCTTCTTTGGTTAACATGCCTTGGATTTCTTTCCCAGAACCCCTATTCCTCTGTTCATAGTCTGTATATAAGAGCTAGATAGACTTTCCCTGATTTCCATGTGCACTAATAAGTTTGGCTTTTCCAATCTGTATAGTTTATCCTCCTGGTCATAATGATTCGATAAGGGAGGATTAGTTGACCTCATATGAAAGACTAAGAGCTAAAACTAGATATTTTTAGAATTCCAGCCTTTCTCAGCCTCATTGAAATGGGCTTTCTCACCTGAATCACAGCACAGAAAACGAATTCTGTGACTACTTCATTCTCCCAAAGAATAGTACCCAACTAGTACCACTCAAGACTCTGAGGAAGAAAGTTAATTCTGTGCATACAATATATCAATTATCTTAAGACAAAGAGTTTCTTAAAGCATCAGGACTGAAATCTCTCAAACTTAAATCCCAGCTGAGAAAATCTGGAAGGAAACTCCTTTAGAGGGAGTCTATATTGGAAAAATGTAAAACTTGAGTTATCAGTATTCCATGGAGTTCGAGAAGTTAGTCCACAGGCAAAAGGTCAGAGCCAGGAGTTGGTAAAAGAACAGTTGTATGAACATGTCATGTCTAAATCTGGCACTACACCTTTAATAACCATTTTTAAAATTTTATTTTTAAAAAAGCTTTAGTTTCCATAAATTATACATTGAAAATATAGGGAGATTCCCATACACCTCCTCCCCCTCCCACACTTTTCCCCATTATTGACAACTTTCATTAGTGTGGTACATTTATTACAATTGATGAACACATATTGCAGCACATATTGCTACTAAGCACTATCTACAGTTTACATTATAGTGTACATTTTGCACTGCACATTTTTATAGTTTTTGACAAAATGTATAATGGCCTGTATCCATTATTGCAATGTCATTCACAACAATTCCCATGTCCCCAAAATGCCCCATGTTATACCTATTCTTCACTCTCTCTCCCCTCAGAACCTCTGATGACCACTGCCTTTATATCAATGCTACAAGTTCTTCCATTGCTAGAATAATAATAAGTCTGCTTTAGTCCATAGTTGCAGTCCCCCCTTATGTTTGTTCATTCCTCAGTCTTAAGAGTTTTAGGATGGTGATGCTCACTCTGTTTCTGATTCAGAGCGGATTTAGATTCCATGGGGTAGATAGATGGAACTCTCCTGCTTGCAGTTGTAGATACTCTCTGTATTTTGGTATGGGCATTGTCCATCATCATCATTTGGTTAGTTGTCCTGGGTGAGTCCGATGAACTGGAGAGTAGGTGTTGCAACTCTGCTGAAATTCAGGGCTCAACCAGCATATGAACAGACTTAAGATTTAAGTCTCTAGTACATATATTTAATGAGTATAGTGCTAATTATAGGTTCAAATGAACTCAAGATGGGTCAAAGATCTAAATATAAGAGCCAAGATCATAAAGCTCCTAGAAGATAATATAGGGAAGCATCCATGAGATCTTGTAGTAGGAAATGGTTTCATAAAGTTTACAGCCAAAGCTCAAGCAACAAAAGAAAAAATAGAAAAAAAAAAA
>JAQZBX010004964.1:0-58066 GCA_029593785.1 Cabassous unicinctus | reverse complement strand
CCCTCCTCTTCCCCCTCTTGCCCCCCGCAAAACCTCTTCTTCATATACATTCAACACCCCCCACCATCAAGCCTATAAGGGTAAACCAACCAGCGGCCACTAAACAAGTGCACATAGTGTGCATGGGAGTCCCACTAAAAATACCCCCTCGTAAACAAAGACCTGGCTAGCAGCCAATGATGGGTAAGACCCCCAAAAGGGGGCAACCTAAGACAGGCGCAGTCAAAGAAACCCCTACACCTACCACTTCTCCCCCCTGTTATATAATAAAGGAGGGGGAGATGTTGGAGGAGATGTAACGGGGGAGAGAGGGCGGTTTGGAAACTCCAAGTGCACTGCCCAAAAAAACCAAGGCATAAACACCGTCTTAACGCCAGATGCCGCAACCAACCACAGACGAGCACTCTCTTAACTACCGCAGCTAATCAGCTGCTGACACCTGCTGTGGCTTCTCGCTCCCCACCCATCGCCCCAAGATGGCCACCGCGGTGCAGCTCCACCCCTCCCTTTCCCACCGCAGCGCAGCTCCACCCCTCCCTTTCCCGCCGCAGAGCAGCTCCACCCCTCCCTCACTTTCCTAACCTTTTATAGGCATAAAGCCTGTCCCTACCAATTAAAAACTGCCCAGTCTCACTTCCCCATTCCCCCACCCCCGCTTAGTATAAATACCGAGACCTGCCTAATAAACTCAGACTTGGAACCCGACCCAGTCTCCGGAGTGTGCGTTGTCTCCGTTATTCGTTACTCACCGTTCCTCAGCAACTGAGACCAAAGGGCATCTGTTCCCCCTTCTCGTCTGCGGCTCGGTGACGACTGGGCCCGCGGACCCCCGGCTCGCGGCACTCGGGGACGCCCGGAGCTGACGAGCCCCCAGGTCACCGGACCCGGCGGGATGAGAGAGCCGACCAGCAGCAATAGGAAAGTGTGGGAGGGGGAGGGAGTCAGGCATATGGAAATCCCCTATATTTTTATGCAACATTTATGTAATCTAAAGTTTCTTTAAAATATGTTACCTTTTGTGTATGGCTTTTTTTATTTAGCATAATATTTTCAAATTCTGTCCATTTAGTACCATAAGTCAGTTCTATATTCCTTTTGTGGCTAAATATTATTCCTTCACATGGTTAAACCACATTTGATTATCCATTCAAGAGTTGATGGACATTTTAATTGTTGATTGTTGTGACCGTCTTTTTTTTTGTTTTTTTTTGGAAGGATATTTCTTCTGGTTATAGAATTATTTATTGATAGTATTTTTCTCTCAGTCTTCTGGCCTCCAGGGTTTCAAATGAAAAATCAGTTTTCAGTATTTTTATGGCTCACTTATACATGATCAATTACATAATCCTGTTACTTTCAATATTTTCTGTTTAAAATTGGTTTTTATTATGTTGTGTGCAGTTATGGTTCTCTTTGAATTTACTCTAGTTGGAGTTCATTGAGAGTCTTCAATTTGTAAATTAGTGGTTTACTTAAAAGTCATTAAGTTTTTGGGCCACTATTTATCAAAATTATTGTTTTTTGTTGTTGTTGTTGAGGTAGTGGGGCAGGGAATTCAACCGAAGACCTCCTATGTGGGAAGCCGGTGCTCAACCACTGAGTCATATCAGCTCCCCTACTTTTTTTTTCCCATTGTTTGCTTGCTGTTTGTTCTTTTGTTTTGTAATCAGGCACCAAAAACCAAACCCAGGACCTACCACGTGTGAAACAAGTGCTCAACGGCCATTGCCACAGCCACTTCCTACCAATATTCTTTATGTCCCTTCCTACCAATATTCTTTCTTCTCTTTCTAGGCCTATCATTGTATAATGTCTGTGTGTTTGATGGTTTCTCTCATTTCTCTGAGATTCTGTTCATTTACTTTATTGTTTGTGCTTTCTGTTTCTTCACTGAATAATCACAATTGACCTATCAATGTTTTCTCACTTTTAATTTTGCCTTCTGAAACCTGCTATTGGCCCCTCTAATTTTTCATCTCAGTTATTATACTTATCAATGCCAGCATTTCTAATTATTTACTTTCACAATTTGTATCACTTTATTGATATTCTGTATTTGTAAAGATGTTGTTCTTATACATTCTTTTAGTTCTAAATAGATTGTTTCCTTTAGTATTTTCAATATATTTATAATAGCTTATTTAAATAGTTTTCTACTAAATCCAACATTTGGGATTCTTCAGGGTCAGTTTCAAACAACAACTTTATTCCTAGGTATAAGCCATATTTTCTTAATTCTTGGCATGTCTTTTCTGTATTTTTTTGTTTGTTTGTTTAAAAATGGTCATGTTATATAACATAATGTGTAAACTTTAGAAATCAGATATCTTGCCTCTCTAAGCTTTGTTGGTGTTTGCTGTTGATGATGGTTTTTTGTTTATTTTGTGACTTTTCTACAAGAGGTCTGTATTCTTTGGCATGTGTGGGAACTAAAGTCTCTTCTCAATTAACTTAGTTGTCAGCTAATGATTGGACATCTATTTCCTTAAATACCTGGAACCCATAGATCGCCCAATCCTTGCAAAAGTTTCTGGTGCATGTTGGGACACACCTTCAAAATTTACACAAGCAGTTGGCAAATTTGCCTTAATCTTCTCTTCCTACTGGTATAGAGCACCAAGGTCAGCCATAGGAAAGAACTAAAAGCCATCTCACTTCTTTCTTGAGTGTGAGTACAAATCAGAACATATGAACAGCCCTTTGTATGTTTATGGACTTCTAAATTCCCAGGAATATGTCAGAAGTTTTCAGTGTCTCTTTGGATATCTCATTCTCTAGACTTTCTTTTAAGCTTTTTAGTTTTCCATTGTTATTCACTGCCTCAGGAACCATCAGGGTTAAACAATTGCCTCTCATTGTATTCAACAAATGCCACTGGGGAAAATTCTGTACATACTCGATGACCTTCAAGTCAAATCAAATAAAGACAATCTAGTCAGTGTGGGTTTTCCAGGGAACCAAGAAACTAGCCAAATAGTGTCAAATCAATGCAATAAGACTTTAAAGAAGATCCAACTTCATTCTGCCTCCTTCAATGTCTGTCAGGCTGCTTATTTTTACCATGATTGTGGGCTGTGGGTATTCAAAGTTATTATGAAGATATGGAGAGGGAATGAGAATAGAGTAAGTTAAAATGCCACAAAGCTGCTGTTATTATTGAAAGTCATCAACATTTTCATTGAATAAATGCCCCCTGAATTCTTGTAAAACATAGGCTAATTAGAAGAATTATGAAAGCATTGATTCTTACAAGTTTAACCAGAGTTCTTATTAGTTTTATGGAGTAAAGGATTTTTGGATGTTTTTATTTCACTGTTCACTGACATCCTCTCTATATAAAAGTTAATGGTTTTTCTGTTAATGTTAATGAGTTTATGTTGCCTATGCTAGCAAATGCATCAGTGTAGGACTGACATATGTTCTATAATCTCAGCTAGAAAGCACATGCTTGCAAATCTAAAACAACCATGTAAGAGAAAAAAGAGTTATGATTTAGAATTAGTAGATCACAATGACAATATCCTGTCCAATTAAAAATAATTGGTGATTTGCTTGTATGGTGAAACTCTTGATTAATTGAATCGAGATGAGTAATTGAAATAATATATGAGTAATTGAAACTTTGGAATTTCAAAGGCACGAAATAATTGTTTGATCCTGTATTAATAGAGTGTGTTTTGATAGAAGTGGATAGTAAAAGAAATAACTGTTAGATAACTATTGCCCTGTCAAGAAAGTTATTTTGTGGGCTGCAGTTGATTAAAAAATAAATCAGCAAGTTATGCAAAAGGGCCACAAGCTCATGCATATCCACTATTAATAAGAAGAACAGTTTGTTGACTAAATTGAATGTTTTTTAAGGGAAAGATAAGCTGCATTAATAGCTTGCATAGATTTCGTGAGTCAGTTTGAATAAATAATATATAATGAAATTATTTCTTGAGGCCAGCATATATGTTAACTCCACAACAGTGTTGTAAAAGTTGTGGCCCATGTGGCCTAGGAAAGAAAAATACAAACAAAATTCAAAGCACACACATGCACATACATACACAATGAGCAATAATAGTAAAAGTCAATAAATGAGAGAAAAATGGAATCTTTTGCTTGTTGTGTGTTGCCTATTTACTTTGATTATACTCAATACTACAGCTTTCCTTGTTTCATATGTGTTTGAACTGTGAAACATCATGAATATTTTTGTTGAAAAAATTGTCAAATTTAATGGTTATTGATACATATTTCCATAGGAGAAAGGTTAATGAAAGACAATGGGTTTGCATATCACTGTTTTTTTTTTGTTTTTAATAAAATTTTATAGCAGTGTATCATTCATATATGAACATATATAAACAATAAGTATATAGTGAAAGTTGTGATTATAAAACAAACATGCATCTCATCATACAGGGGTTCCCATACATCACCATGACACCAACACCTTGTATTGTTGTGAAACACTTTTTACAAATTATGAAAGAGCATCATCAAACTATTACTACTAACTATAGCCAATATCTTACATTTGGTGCACGTTTCAGACAAAAGGACAAATATTGTATGGTCTCACTAATATGAACTAAATATGATGCATAAACTCACAGAGGTAAACTCAAGAGTATAGGTTACTAGGAAATAGAATGTGGGTTGAGAATGGGAGATGATGCTTAATGTATGTAGAATTTTTAATAAAGTTTATTATTGTAAAAGTGTGGAAATAAATAGTTGATGTTGGCATATTATAGTGAGTATAACTAACACTGCTGATTTATAAGTTAGATTGTGGCTAAAAGGGGTAGTCTGTGGACTTAAATGTTATTTGAAAGGAAGCTAGAGAATAATCTAGTGAATGTATAACATAACAATTTCAGTGGTAGATGAAGATTGTGGTTAATAGTATATGTATATAAGAATGTTCTTCTTTTAAAACATGTTAAAAATATGGCGAACCACAGGAAAATTACAATTAATGTAACTTATGGATGATAGTTAACAGTAATATGGCAATATTTTTGCAGCAATAGCAAAGAAGATATATCAATTTTAAGAGACAACAATAGGGGGGTATATAAGGGTATGGGATTTTTCCTTCTGGAGTAATGAAAACATTCTGAATAGAATGAGGTGATAGCATAACTCTGTGATGAAAATGAGAGCCACTGTGTGTACACTTTGAATGGAATGTGCAAAGCATGGGACTGTATAACACAATGAATCCTGTGGTGGAAGATGGACTGTGGTTAACAGAAAAAATATGAGAATGTTCTCCATGAAATATAACAAGTATATAATATTAAACAGGGTGTTAATAATTGGGTGGGTTGGGGGAAAATAGATCAAATGAAAATATTGGCTATAGTTAATAGTAATATTTTGAAGATGCTCTTTCATAATTTGTAACAAATGTTTCACAACAATGCAAGGTGTTTGTGGTGGGGTAATGTATCGGAACCTTGTATGATATGCATGATTTTTCTAAGTTCACAACTTTTATTATACACTTATTGTTTATGTATGTCCATGTATAAATGAAATACTCCAATAAAATTTTTTAAATGAAAAAAGTATCTTTTTTTGATTGCTATTTTAAGATCTGAATAAGGGGTTACTCTTCACAACTTTCCAGTTCGTATAAAAAGACCAAGCCTTAATACTTCCATGTTAATTAGTTACTGAATACCACTGCCCAAGAAAGGACGCATGGCCCAGGAAGGAAGTGGCTGTCTTCAACTAAGGCATTTTACAAACTGGGATGACACTTGAGGGCTGCCTGCCAGTAGAACTCATAGAATCAGGGGTAACTTGTTCCTCATTCCTGATAGAAGATCTGAGTAGAACATAAGAGCTTCTACCACACAGTGCCCTCCCACTCAAATTCATGTGGCTTAGCCATTTTTGATACTTTTCAGCCAATGGGATATTAGTAAATGTGACAAAAGCAGAGGGTTTCAAACATTTGAGTGACTGAGCTTGTCCTCTTGTTCCTCCTACTCTGCAGCTGACACGAGAGCAGGTCTGTCTTGTGCTTTGGAGTTACAGAAAAAAGAACAGCCAAGCCAAGTGCTCCAAGCCCTCTCAATTGAAGCCACCTCATATGGGTAGCAAGCCAGCTGGGTCTCCAAACATGTGAGTGGGCCAAAACCTATAGAGCCACCCACATGACCTGCAGCAAATGATTGCAGTTATTAACAAGCCCATCCCTATCAGATGCACCATCCAGATGTGTGAACTCAGTAATTTTTTACATTTTATGCAATGGAAACTTTGTGGTTGTTTGTTATTCAGCGTTGGCATGGCATTAAATATCTTGCGTGTTAGCTAAGTACAAATTATTATGATGACAAAATCTATATTTCAATACCCATTTTGATTTTAAAGATTTTAAAGTTTATGCCTTGTACACCATTTCAGAGGGAGTATCATTAGGAAGCAGTATTAATCAATAATGGAGATGTAGATGTTTAACAATGGCAGATGAGGATAAAAAGTATTATATTATTGAACCAGGAAGTCTGAACTGCAGCATCAAAAATGCTTTACATTTCTTTCCTAAAAAATCTCCAAGAAAATATACTTCAGCAAACAACTAAATATGAAAGATGACTATTGGTAAAAAATAAAAAGTTCTTTTTTAAAGAGCCTTAAATTGGAAAGCTTGATAAGAAAACAGCAAGTTCAGTAAATTAATTCTCATGTCATTGTTTTATAAGTTAGATTGGTTCTCCTTGAATTTTCTGAAACAATTATACTACACGCTTTCTAAGCATTCAGTTAACTGTTAAATAGAAAAATTACATTATTCCAGTTTTTTAAAAGAATGTCCTATTTGTTTATTCTAGATTAAGTAAAACACATGGTGAAGCTTTGAGAAGGGACTTAGTTGAAAGGAAATCAGTAAGTTTCAGGGGCCCTATTTCATAATACAGTAAAGCAATATGGATAACTCAAAGAAAAATCAGCGAGTGCTTAAGTTCTATCAGCCTTTCCTATTTGCATCGTAAATAATTATTGGCTATTACTATGATTTTGTTAAATTTTCTTAACTAATATCAATTATAAAAAGGATAATTTTAATTATCTTGTCAATTTCATTGTAGAGGTGTGGGGATGGGGGTAGAGCTCAAATGACCTATTCATTTATGAGTCCTTTACAGAAAACAAAAATCATGAAACAACATTCTGTTTAATTCTGTAGGTTTAATAATTTTATTGACTATATTTTGATTTAACTCTAATTAAGTATTAATCAATGTTTCATGGTATTATTTCTCTCTGTAAAATAAGTTTATTTATCCAAATGTAATGGTAAGGATTCCTTCCTAAAGTTCCTCCTAGAAATTTTTTCTCCCACCCAACCCATTAAACTTCATATTAGTAGATGAAATTTTCTAAATACGATATGTTTATATAAATCTGAGGCACTGATTTTAAGAGATAGGAGAAACCCAAATTTCTTTAACATTAAGATCACACCTTGCCACAATTCTTTTAATAGTTTCTAGTACTGTAAACTATTTTTGGAAACTAAAATAGGGGATAATTTTTGGGATTATGGATTTGTCAAAGATTTTTGGGGGGCAGAAATACACTAAAAGCACATTTATAAAGGAAAGAAAATGATTAATTTTATTTTATCACAATTAAGAAAGTCTGTACTTTGAAATACAGGTTGAGAGAACAAAGTGATAAAACAGAATGGGAGTAAATATTTGCAAGTCACATATGTGGTAAAATACTTCTATAAGAATAGATAAGCTACTCTCAAGACTCAATACATAAAAATGACCCAATTATAAAATTATAAAAAAAAGATCTAAACTGACACTTCATTGGTGAAGTTAAACTGATAGCAAATAAGCACATGAAAAGATTCTCAATTTCATAGTCATTAAGATGCAAAATAAAGCCATGGTAGTTGTTTTTAATCAATTTTATTGATACATATTAATAAAGCATACAGTTCATCCAAGGTGTACAATCAATGGTATTTGCTATAATCAAAGAGTTGAGCATTCATCACTTCAATCATTATTACAGCATTTTCATTATTTCAATAATAATAATAATAGTAAAACAGACAAACAAACAAGAAAATTCCTCACCTCTCAATCTCTCTATACTTCCCCCACTGTACATAGCTGCTGTTTCTGGTTATTCTATCCAAAGTGCATAATCAATGGCTTTTAGTGTAATCACAATGCTGAACATTCATCATCTTAAAAATTTTAGAACAATTTCATTATTCCAAAAAGAAAGACTCCAAACCCCTTAGCATTTCTTCCTCAGACTTACTTTTGTTGTTGTTAAATAATACACCTTATTTATTTATGTATTAGTATGGCATCTTGCATTAGTGTGGTACATTTGCTAAATTTGATGAATCACTATTGATGAAGTATTAGTAACTAAAGTCCATAGATTATATTAGGGTTCATTCTTTGTATTGTTCTATGAATTTTGACAAACACATAATGTCTTTTATCCACAGAGTATTATTCAGAACAGTTTCACTGTTCTAAAAATGTGATCGTTTTCTTAACATGTTAAATATATATATCCATATGATACATTCTACTCCCATGTATTTATCCCAATTAAAAGTAAATATATATCCATATAAATGCATCTATGTGAATATTCATAGGATTATTATTTGTAATAGCCCAAAACTTGAAACGATCCAGATGTCCAGTGTAGCAGTTTGAGATTATTTCTGTGAATACCCCAAAAAAAGAGATTATGTTTGTAAACTGGCCTGCTCCTCTGGATGGGATACCCTTTGATTGTATTAAATTCAAAGGTTTTAAGTTTGTTTAATAAAGTCATTTTAGGGTCTTTGAGTCAACCACATCTGTGGGGCCTGACTCAGGGTTGAGTCCCCACCCCCTTGGTGGGCTGATATACATGGACACTCACTCAAGAAGACATATGGAAGAGGAGAGAACTTGGTCATTTCTGTCCTGCCACATGACAGAAAGGAGAAGTCTCAATCAGCTAAAGCCCTGGGAAGACAGATGAGCCACTTGCCTGATCACTTGCAGCCAAAAAGAACAGAGCAGCTGAGCAGCTGAGAAGGCCCAGAAATAAACGAGTCCTATGCCAGAGACTAATATAGGAAGCCCCAAGAGACCAGGCAGAGATCGCCCACCATCTTGCTTCAACACGGCGCAACTGACTTTGGTGAGAAAGCAAACTTGCGTTGGAGTCTTTAGGGCCTTGTAACTGTAAGCTTTTACCCTTATACCCTTTATAAAAGCCAACAGATTTCTGATACTTTGCATCAGCACCCCTTTGGCTGACTAATACATCCATCTACAGTTAAATTGTTTAAAAAAGTATGCGATATCTATACAATGGAGTACCACTCAGTAATAAAAATGAATAACTTATTCATAGAACAATATAGATGAATGTTAAGATAATTATGCTCAGTTGAAGAAGCTAGACAATATGCATAAATACTGTATGAATTTATTTATACAAAAGCTTTAAAAAGCAAACTAAATTCTAGTGTCAGAAAGCAGATAAGTGGTTGTCGATTTTGCTCTGGCAACTGGTGTAAGGATAGGATAACAAAGGGACAGGAGGAAACTGATGGAAGTGATGGATATATTCATTATCTTAACTGTTTTAATGGTTTCATGGGTATATAAATACATCAAATCATACCAAATTATTCACTTTAAATGTATGAATTTATTGTATGAAAATTATACCTTAATAAAGGTGTTGAAGACATAAAGAAACAGAAAGAGACCAGGAGATGCTTTCTTTGTAAGCATCTTGCTGTTTAAAGCAGGAAAAAAAGCATCTTGCTGTTCAAAGCAGGAAAAAATGATAACACACTTTTAGGGTTTGGAATATATATTGACATAATATGTATTATACAATAACATGATAGCTTGGCCAGAAGACATATGCAGTTGCAAGTTTCCTATATTTCACAAAGAGTAATATAATTTTAAATCTAAATGTGCATTGCAAAGCATTAAATCTGTATATTTTAATCCCTAGAACAGAACTAAAAACAAATGCAAAGTGCTTCAGCAGAAAGGTCAAAGAGAATACTGTGTGATATTGGTTTAAGAATAGGCAGATAGGCCAATGAAAATGATTTGAAAATCCAGAAATACACCCACACTTAAATGGATATTTTTGAAAAATGGTACTGGTCTAATGGATATACCCAATGGAAAATAATGAAATAGAACTCTTATCTTACACAATACATGTATATTAATGCAAAATTGATAGTAGACATGACTGTAAAAGCTAAAACCATAAATTTAGAAATAATTATACAAGGATATTTTCATGACATATCATTAGTCCTCAGAGAAATATAAATTAAATTCACAATGACATACCACTTGCCATCCCTAGAAAAGCTAAAATTATAAAGGCTGACAACACTCAACTGTCATGATGATGTGGAGTCACCAGAACTCTCATACTTATTGATGAAAATGTAATTAGTACACTCTCTGTGGAAATAAAGGGATGGAATTTTCTCACAAGGATAAAACATTTAATCTAGTAATTCTATTTTACTTCTAGATACTTAACCAAGAAAAATTTATACATTTGTCCCCAAAAATAAAACGCAAAACAAACATATATTCAATGTTCACAGCAGCTTCATTCATAACAACAGAAAAACTGGTATAGCCCTGTAATGGATTAATATTATGCAACAAAACAACAAATTCCCAATACACAAAAAAAGATGGATGAAATTCACAGACATTATGCTCAGTCAAATATGCTGGACTTAAAAAGTACATAATTTATGATGAAATGTACATGAATTTAGAACAACAAAACTAATTGATGGTGGAAAAGATTAGAACCACGGAGCAAGGGACATGAAGATTTATCTGGGGTAATGGAAATGTTCCATATCTTGGTAGGAACATGAGCTATATGTGAATCTGTTTACCAAAATTATATTTTCAAGATTTACGCATTTGAATACATGCCAATTTTATCTGAAAAATTGAGTGAGAGGGTAAGGAGTGTCGGAGGTGTAGATTAAACAAGGATGTTGATGATGAAAGTTTATGCTTTTGGAATGAGGTGATGGATGCATGATTGTTCATTATACTATTTTATTTACTTTGTTTGAATTTCTCCATGTTAAAATGTTTAAAAGGATTAAAGCATCTGTGCTGCAAAATGGAGTGCCTGTGTGTTTGTATGTGGGAGTGGGTGGCAGTGATAATTATTTCAGAAAATTAAGGCTAAGAAAGGTTACCCCTAGAGAGACTAAAACTGGAAACCTTGGGGAAAAAAAGACCATACAAAAAGTATTAGCTCTTACTTAGCACAAGATGCTAATCAGGAAGAGCATCTCTGTGAATGTAAAGAGATAGTTTGATTTAAATATTATATAGACATGTTTGGTTCCTCCTTATTAGCTTTATTATTTTGTACAAATCAATTAACATTTCTGAGCCACAGTTTATTCAATGCTAAAGTAAGATTAATTATCTCTACCTCAAAGAGTGGCAGTGAGGATTTGGCAACTTTCATATGCTATAACCATTTATTGCATTGAATTAAATTTAGTACATATTAAAGAGAATTTTGTTTTCCTCAATCCCCAGGCCACCCTTCGACCCTATCCACAGCTCTCTTAAAGAAGCTATTAGAAATTGGAATTTACATTTAACTATTTTAATTATTCCATTAATGCTTCCAGTCTTGGAAAACAAGGGCTGAGGATAGAAAAGAATAATTTGGTAGAAAGAAAATGGATTTTAAAGTCAGAATGGGGTTGTCTTAATTACTCCTAGCTGTGCTGCTTTATGTAAGACTTACTTCCTCTACTGTAAATGAATATGATAGTGAAATTGCAGGACTAAAAGTATTATTGTATATAAAATTACTTGAACAATGCTGCTTTGTATATATTTGACACTCAGAAATGGAAGCTTTTATTATTAACATCAAATAAGTGCTAAGAAGTTCTTAGTTTGCTGTTCCATTCCTTGTGCTCTAGCCAAAATCTAGAGGGGAAGCATAATTTCGTTGACTAGTCTGTTGAAGAATTTTTAAGTGAGAAACTGAGACTTAGAGCTTTGTGAGAGACAAGCATGTATATATACATTTGTAATTTTGAATTGATGAAGCTCTCTTTTGCTTATATATAGGACAGAATGAACTTATGCTTCATAAGCATTCATTATGCTTATGTCAGTTCTTCCGTCACTGAATCTTAGGAGTTAGAAAATTTTGCCAGCCCATTTGTTCATATAGTTTAAACACAGCAAAGGTAGCAAAGCTACCCACTATGTAAGGTGATTTATATGATAAAGCCTTCTTCCTCATGTATGCATATCTAGTAAAACAGGAGTCTGAGAGTAAAGACATTTGTCCTGATGCTGAAGGCTGCAGTTATGAAGAGTTAAGTAATGCCATCAAAGCAGGACATGAGGAATAAGGCTTTTGAGCTATTCTTTAGGATTAAGTTGGGAAGAAATCATAAATGGGTAAGAAAAATATTAGGGTAACACATGTCATTTTGTTGACATATTTTGTGACATCTTAAATAATAAAGTTTATTTTTATCTTTTGTAATATTTATCTATTTAGATAGGAGCACTTGATTTTTATTTAGCCATGTTTTTTCAGAACTGAATGAAACCCTAATATCTGAAGCATTTTTGGCTTTTCTGTCCTCAAAAATGCATTCCTTTTAACTTTCACAACATGAAAAATAAGTAATTTTAAATAAGCTTATAAATGATTCAAATGACCATACTTTAAGTTCATTGGGAATGTCTGTCAGATTTCTAGGAAAAATGGGATTCCATAAGATACTGAATAAATAATTTTTAAAATTAGCAACTACAAGGGCAACACAGTTGAGAAACAGAAGACACATGATGTATTTTGAAATGTGGAAGAGAATCTCTAGGTTTCATATTTTTTTATACTCATAAGAAAAGGAGAAAATATGAGTCATGTTTAAAGCACATATATACACAGGAAAATACACACATGCAAAGCACACACACAACTCAGTATAAGCAACAATAAACATAACAATAAAAACCAAAAGAATAAAATGTGATTTCATTTCAATGCACATGATCAGAACTAGAAGTGGAGAGGGGATGATATAATAATTTTTAATTAATTAATTAACTATCCTTATTTAAAGAAGTTGTAGTTTTACAGAACAATCATGCATAAAATACAGGATTCTCACACACCCAACAACCAACAACACTTTTCATTGGTGTGGAACATTTGTTACAACTGACGATACTACATTTTTATAATTGTACCATGGTTTAACTTGGGGTTCACTGTTTCTGCAGTATAGTTGCATGTAGTTTTAAAAAATTTTTTATTATGTTACCATATATACAATCTAATATTTCCTTTTTTAATCACATTCAGATATATATTTTTCAGTGCTGTTAATTACATTCACATTGTTGTGCTACCATCCCAACCATCCATTACAAAAATATTTCCATCATTCCAAATCGAGCCTTGTACATTATAAGCCTTAACTTTTCATTCCCCGTCCCACCCTATACTCTGGCAACCTATATTCTTGAATCTGACACTATGAGTTCACTTATTCTAATTATTTCCAATCAGTGAATTCATATAATATTTGTCTTCTTGTGTCTGGCTTAATTCACTCAACATGATGTCTTTAAGGTTCATCTATGTTGTTGCATGTATCAGGACTTCATTCCATTTTATGGCTGAATAATATTCCATTGTATGGAATTGTTGGACACTTGGGTAGCTTCCATCATCTGGTAATTGTGAATAATGCCACTATGAACATCAGTGTGCAAATATCTGTTTGAGTCCCTGTTTCATTCTGAAGTCTTTTATCCAAGCTGAGAAAGTCTAACTAATTTATATCTTTTGCAAATTCTATCTAATAACATGCCTTTACATGAGGGCAGGGTGTGATTCTCATTTACTATTTTATTCTACAACTCACACCATGGCATATCAAGGGATGTCAATGACTGTTACTAATGGGATAGTATATGCTCAAATATGCACATCTATTTTTGTGTTCTATTAATTTCTCAAAAGTATATTGTCATTTGAAAACTATACTTATATTTAGATCTTTGCTAAATTTTTTCTATGACATATTCAATCTCTGAAACATCATTGTTAATTGTGACTTCCAATAGAGAATATCAGCTCATTAACAAGCTATTCAGAATTGCAGCTGTACATACATGAGATTCTGAAGCAAACACAGGCATAAACACACACGTACACACACATACACACACTGATAATACGTGTATATGATGGCAGACTATTAAATACTGTGGCCTTGGAAATTACCCTTTTCACAGTAGAAGCATTAATGGAGACATCTGAGCGATGTGCTCTGTTGGTTAATTAGTGTCAGCAATTTTGGTACTAACTATGGCCAAAGAAACAACTCAAAACTTTCATAAAGAAATTTAATCTCTTTGTGGCTCATTTTCAGCTGCTGGTAACATAATGAAAAATAATGTTAGCCACATGTTTCCCAAGTGTGAATGGACAGATGAGAATTGTAGGAAACTCAAAAATCTTTGGGAGAAAAATAATAAAATAAAATATATTATTATAATAAAGGTAATTAAAGGCACAGAATATATTTTCATTCAAAAGAGTTTTCAAATTTGCTCTATTATTAAGTAAGACTTGATATGTTAAGTTATATCAAGAGATGGTGTGGTGACAATGCATAAAATATTGGGCTAGGAGTTGAAGAATTAATGTTAATTCTACATTCAATGTAGAATTTTATAACTTGGGGAAAGACATTTCCACCTCTTTGGATTTCAGCTTTCTTCAACAGTGCCTTTTATTTCTACATTTCTATGATTTCAAAACTAGGAGTACTGAGGGAAATAAGTAAAGGATTCCTAGAGTTTTTAATCTGTAAAAATTATCTTAGAACAACGTATACTCAAGTATTCAGAAAATAGGTTGATAGACAGGTGATTAGATAGATAGATAGATAGGAAGCATTATGTGGCAAATGTGGCAAAATGTTAAAATTTGTGGATATGTTTATCTGGGGGGAGTGAAGGTGTATGCTAGAATTCTCTGTATGGTGTTTGTATTATTTCTGCAACTGTCCTGTAAGTAATTCAAAATAAAAACTTAAAATTATTGGACTAGAAAATTAGATTGCCACTAGAATATGAAGGTTTGGGGATGCACATACCACGCTGTGATAGACATTTTTGGGTTATTTGTGCTCTTCATGATGAAACTACCCACTCTGGAAACTCCTCCCCTTTCACAGGGTTATATGTGTGGGCCCCAGAAACTGCATTGGTAAATGACACAAATGATTCTATGCCCTGACTAAGAATCCTTAGACCCAGGGTGGACACCTGGACCAAGTGAGAACAATAAGATTTTTAAATGAACTTTTTAGGTCTGAGAAGCCTCTTTTGTGGAGGAGATGGGACTATAACATGCAAACCTGGGAATCTTGGATGATCATAGTGTCGGCTGGAGAGCACAGCAAATTGAGAAAGGAAGAGAGTGAGAGAGAAGGAGGAGGAGGAGAGAAGGAGGAAGGGGGTGCGCAGGAGGAGGAGAAGAAGAAGAAATAGACAAACAGGGACACCAGAGGCAGGAGACTGAGAAAAGATATTGCCTAGGTTCTCTTAATCTTTCCATTTTCAGTTCCTGTTGTTCTCAAAGCCTGGCTGCATTCTTTTCTTTGGATTCAATGCTTTATCTATGTGCCCTTGTAATAAATTCACTATATTTTTTGTTTGATTTTTGCTCACTGGTTTGTTAGCTGCTGCTGTTATTGGTGTTGCTTTGTGAAATTACATACAAAGAACTAGGCATCACAGACTAAAATTAGACAATAAGAAAATTCATTTGAAAAGTATTTAGGGTAGAATTGACAAAATTTAAAGCTGCTGATGATATTTAAATAAATACCTAAATCTTAGAGCAGAAAGAGACTGCAAAAGAGGTATTTCATTTATTTCTAGAGACTAGTGCTACAACAAAGCTAAAAATATGTATTTCTTAATCCCAGGTTTAGGATTATCTGGTAAAGGAAATGTAAAAACCAACCTTAAAAGATAAATTTAAATCTTAAGTAAAAATATTATTTTAAAATCATAGCCTTTTAAACTGGGAAGGAACTTTGACATTTATTTTAAAGTTTCTACTTTATTTTCAAAGAAACAAGTTTTAATCAATGTCTTATCTTTTTGTACATTAAATTGTAGTTCTATGATTGAGTTTTCTTTTAAGAATTTAAGAAACCAGTAGGGTAAAAAATTCAAATACAATTATATTATTATGAAAATAGAAAAAGATAAAATCTTATTTCAATTGTGTTGGTTATTTTTATATATAATGATTGCACTAGGAAAAATATTGCAAGGGTAAATTTCATTTTCTCTTTAAAGATGGGTGTTATATACATGATATTTTCAAATTTTGAATTTTATGCTACTCCATAATTAATTAAAATTGCATTTAAAACAAAGACACATAATCTTCTTTGAAGATGGTTTTACTACTGACCTGTTTCTTTTCATAAACATGTGTAATAGATTAGATTCCAGAATGCCATTGGGACCTCTCTATGTGGCTACTTTAAGTATTTCCACTTTCCTTTATTCCACAAGTATTTATTATGTGCCTATAAATTGTCAGTAGTGTGAAATTACATAACTTCTTTATCTATGAAATAGAGATTTCACAGAGAACTAACTGATATTTTCGCGAAGGTTGTCTAGTTCCAGAGTCTGTGGTCTAAACCATTATTCTATACCTAATCTCAAACCCCATCGTCTCCTGCTTTCTTAGGCACTGTACAATATTCATCATGAATTTCTTTTGCTTTCTTTGCAACTTTTCCCACTTTACTCGATCCTTGTTAATGGCATTTAGATGTAATCTAGCCTCCTTTAACTTAAAAATATAATTCCCTCCATTCCATTTACCTTTATATAAATGCTGTTGTCACCTTTCTTTCCTCTTCTTCATAGCAAAACTTATCAAGAAATTTGCCTACACTTATTCATACTATTACCTTAGAGGAATTATTCTCCAAACACATTACAATCTGTAAAATGTAGGTGAAACTCCTCCAAAAACTTTCCTTCTAAGTTCATTATTGCCTTTTTGTTACTGAATATGATGATACTTTTTAAAACCTTTTCTAATTTGACACCTCAGTAGTTTTTAAAACAGTAAAGTCCTTTGTTCTCTTAACTAAACACGTTTTCTTGTCTATTTCTTGGCAACTCCTTTTCTCTATCATTTTGCTGGCTTATCACTCAAGCATTTACATCTGGAGTCAAACGCATTTTTGGGCATTATATGTGTTAAAATTAATTGCCATTTAAAATATCTTGAGATTATCCTGTGGTTCTGCATTAAAGCACAAAGGATACTGTGAATGGAGAAATGAGTGGGAATAATAGTGTAGCACAAATTTGATAGTAGCACCAAGTACTTGTAGCACCAAGTACTATTAAATGACTGCAACTCCACACTCACTTGCACAGCAACACTGGATTTATGATACTTGAAAAATAAGTATACCAATAGATAGATGAAAATGAGTTATATTTTGTTACCAAACTATGTGTACAAGAATTGCCTTTCACATGCTAAGCTGGCATCAAAATTGCAGAATGAATTTTAGTGGCTTGAAAGAAAATGTAGGGTGTAAAAACAGTACATATTAAAGAAATCATACAAAGCTAACATTTTTGATAGCACAGAGAATGTTAGTTTAAGCATTGGTGGCAGGGATGAAACCAACATGACCAAAACAAGATTGATTGTGAATACAAAAAAGAGTCAAGAAAATATTATCAGATTGATTTCATTTATGTATTTTTCTGTATATAACCAAGAGTGATATGTGATGAAAATAAGTCTAAATAAACTTTAAAAGCATAAAATATTTTAAAAACCTAAATGATAAGAAAGCATTGTGTCATTGTTTAATTGGCAGTGTTTTTAATTGGCTGTGTTTGTAATACATCTTACAATTAATGGCATTTCAGATTTAATGAAATAAAATATTATGATATACGTAATGTGTGTGATTATTTTATTGCTATCCAGCTTCTCCACTAGATTGTAAGTTCCATGAGTGTATAGATTCTTTTTTGTTTACAGTTCTATCACAGAGTCTGTCACAATGCTGGGCATGTAAAATGGGTGAACTTCCCATTGTACAAAAATACCAATAAGGATGGCCTCACATATTGCATTATTTTAATTTTTAAATCTAAATATTCTCACTGTTAAAATCCAGTACCCCAGTATGTAAGTAATTATGCTTTCTAGAGTGAGTTGGTCTCTTGAGGCTTCTATTGACCATATGGTCCTCTGAGTTGGGAAAATCATGAGGTTCTTGCTCTTGATACCTGTGGACCATTTTAAATACTAGGCATAGTGACATTAACAAATACGTCCTAAATTTAAGAAGTAAGTGTTCTTGCAGTCCACATTCCTGGGTTTAAATCATATCATCAGCCAATTCTTCTGGCTACTGTTTACTCATAATCTTTCAAGCACTTCTGAATGTGTATATTACTCTCTTCACTGTTCAGTTGGTGTATTAGTCAGCCAAAGGGGTGCTAATGCAAAATACCAGAAACCTGTTGGCTTTTATAAAAAGGGTATTTATTTAGGATAGAAACTCACATTTACCAGGCCATAAAGCATAAATTACTTCCCTCACCAAAGTCTGTTGCCATATGCTGGAGCATGATGGCTGCCAACATCTGCAAGGGTTCAGGCTTCCTGGGTTCCTCTCTTCCCAGGGCTCAGCTACTCTGCTCTCTCCACAAGGTCAGCTGTAGACTATCAGGCAAATAGCTCGTCTCTCTTCCCAGGGCCACTGCTGTGTCCAATTAAGCCTTGTCTCCTTCCTCAGATATCTGCTTCTCGATGTGTTTACTTCCCAGGCTCCAGGATCAAAAAAACTCCCACTCTCTTCTCTGCTGTGTGGTTTTCTCTGTGAGTCCCTGCCCACCAAGGGGGTGGGGAGTTACCATCCTACTGTTGTAGCCCAATCAAAGCCTTAATCATTATTTAATCAAGTAAAAGTGAAACCTCTGAATCTGATGTAATCTAATATGCCCAGAGAGACCAGTTTACAAACATAATCCAATATCTAATTTTGGAATTCATAATCAATATCAAAGTGCTACAGTTGGCTTTTGCATTTCTTTGGCTTTCTTGAAATATTTAAAATGTTTTCCCACCTGCCTCTAAAGACCTCTTAATATCATTTCATTGGATCCTTTATATTCCTATTTAATTCTGCTCTACCTCTTTATTTTTTGATACAATGATGTACTCTCCTCATATTTATTTTTATTTCTTATATGCCAGGACCAGAGCTATGATAGATATTACAATTACAGCTGATTGGATTCTGGATATTTTTCCATAACATGATTTTGTCCAACTCTATAATATTGAAGTCATGCTGATAATACATGGTATAGCACAGACTTGTTGCAACTCAGCTCCATAAGGGCATAGGTCGTGGTGGCTGCAAAACCAAAGAATGCACTCAGCAAAGTGTCAGACATGAGCTTTACTTATTGGGACTTAAGGACGGGAGAGATTTTCTCTGGTGGCTGTGATCTAGAGAGTGAAGTTAGTGCTCCACAAAGAGGCAGGAAAATCAGAGGCAATATATAGGGTCTCAGAACAAAGCCATTTCATAACAGAGTTTCTGCTAGGGTCATATGAAGCACATAAATAGGGTCTGGTGAAGTTACTGTAGGAAGAAATTGTACAATCTGGAGAAAATTACAGTCTGCTATACTATATGCACACTGTTTTCCTGTGAGGAGTTCTGTTACATTAAAAAAAAAATATATATATATATATATAAAGATACTTAGATTACACAAATATTACACAAAAAAATATAGGGATTCCCATATGCCCCGCTCCCACTTCCCACACCCTCCTACATAAACAGCATCCTTCATTAGTGTGGCACATTCATTGCAATTGATAAACACATCCTGGGGCATTGCCATTGAGCATGGACCATAGTTTACATTGTAGTTTACACTCTCTCCCACACAATTCTGCAGGCTATGGGAAGATACATAATAGCATATATCTGTCATTGCAATGTCATTCAGGATGATTCCAAAGTCTCGAAAAAGCCTCTGCATTACATCTCTTTTCCTCCCCCTGCCCCCAGAGCCTCCAATGGCCACTGCCTCCACATCAATGCTGTAATTTCTTTCATTGCTAGAATCACAACAAGTCTATTGTAGAATACCAGTAAGTCCATTCTAATCCATAGTTCATTCTCCAAACCTGAGGATTCTGGGATGGTGCTGTCCACTCCACCTTTAATTGAGAGGTAGCTTTGATCCCATACAGCCAATGGATGGGACTATCTTGTTTGCAGTTGTAGGCTCTCTAATTTTCTTGGTATGGTGGTTGTCATTCCTCATCTCCTTGTTGGTTGTCCTGGGTGAGACCAATGAACTGGAGAGTAGGTGTTGAAACTCCACTGAGGCTCAGGGCCCAGCTAGCACATGGACAGCCCAAAGATTCCAGTCTCTTGGATGTACACCTACCAACTCCAGTGCTAAGTATAGGTTAAAATAGAAGGGACAGGTGAGCCATGTGTAGGGAAGTCATAACTGAGTCCAACTCTGTCACTCTCAGGAGCACAAACCCCAAAGTAGGGCTCACTGGCAAGGCACCAAACTCCAGAGCTATCTGCCCTGACCATAGGACCTGGATGTCTCCAGAGCCCTCAGGAGCCCCACTATTTGAGATAGTATCCACTTTGGCAGTCTATGAGATCCTGCTGAGATATGTATAAGTATTACCTCTGGGATGACCTCGCAACTCACTTTGAAGTCTCTTAGCCATATAAACTCATTTGTCTTTATCTTTTCCCACTTTTATTCAAGGTCTTTTTCCAGTCGCATTGCTAGTTGGTGCTTGGTAGTAACCCCCATGGTGCCACAGAGGCTCATCCCTGGGAGTCATGTCCCATGCTGGGGGAAGGTAATGCATTTACATGCAGAGTTTGGCTTAGAGAAAGGCCACATTTGAGCAACAAGGAGGCTCTCAGGAGGCAACTTTTAGGCACCCCACAACCCTAGGCTAAGTTGCAATTTCAAGAGCAAAGACTCACAAACATAGCCATCAATATCAAGGGCCCATCAATGGACCATCTTCCTTCACCAGTCATTGCCGCTGCACTTGGGGGACAGTTGCTGCTCCATTAGGGAATGTAACAGAGCTCTCCAGGATTGGAATTCAATATTCTCTCAGTTATTATGTGACTCTCCACCCACTGTGACAATGCCCAGTGAACATTTGAATATATTTATATACCTCATATGCATGTCCAGGTGAACTTCCTCCCATGTATCCCCCATCACTGACACTGTACTCCAATGATCCTTCCCTGCCCCAGTTATAAACCCTTCTGTGATCTAAAGCCTCTTCAAAACTGAAGCCAATAAAATAGTCAAATACAATTTATAGGAAAATAAATAATAATGGTAGGCTTAAATATAAGAATTAAAATACAGAAAAATTTAAAGAAAACAAAAAAAAGTAAAATAAAAAAATTGAGATATTGTAGCAGTTTGGCAGTTTGATATAGTTATGAATTCCAAAAATAGATATTGGATTATGCTTGTAAACTGGTCTGTTCATCTGGGCATGATTTAGTTGTGATTAGGGCATTGATTGGGCCACATCAGTAGGGCGTTGAGCCCCGCCCTTTGGTGGGTGGGGTCTCAGAGATAAAAGACATGGCAAAGGAGAGACTTGGAGTTTTGATGTTGGAGTTCTGATGCTGAGTTTTAATGCTGGAGCCCGGGGAAGTAAGCACAGAGGAGCTTGGTTGTGAGGAAGGAGAGAAGGCCCTGGGAAAAGAGACAAGCCGCTCGCCTGACAGTTCACAGCTGGCCTTTTGGAGAGAGGCAAAGCCTAGAAAGCCTCATAGTCTACAGCTGACCTTGTGAAGGAAACTGAGAAATTAAGCCTGGAGAGAAATGGAGCCCTAGGAAGAGAGGAACCCAAGAAGCCTGAACCCTGACAAATGTTGGCAGCTGCCTTGCTCCAACACATAGCAACAGACTTTGGTGAAGGAAGAAACTTATGCTTTATGGCAAAGGTAACTGTAAGCTTCTACACCAAATAAATTCCCTTTATAAAGACCAACAGATTTCTGGTACTTTGCATCAATACCCCTTTGGCTGACTAATACAGATATTAAAAAATAAGGAAAAATATTTAAAAAGTTTTTTTTAACAGTTTGCCTTTCATCACTCTAATATCTGCTGTCATGTATGTACAGTGATATTTTCTTCCATTTATTCCTCAGGGTCTTACTTTTTCATTTTGTCTTCAAAAAAGTTTTAGATCACAGTAAAGTCACGTACAGAATATTGGGGGCTCCCATATACCCAATATCCTCCCCCTTTTCACCCTTCCCATATTAATACCTTTTTATATGTGAATGGTACATTTGTTACAACTGATATACAAATAATGAAACATAGCTATGAAACATGGTCAATGGTTTACATTATGGTTTACATTTTAGACCGTACACTTTTATAAATTTTGGTGGTATTTAACATGGCCTGTGTGATGGTTAGGCTAATGTGTCAACTCGGCCAGGTAATTGTGTCCAGGTGTTAGGTCCAGCAAGCACTGGGCTAATTGGAATACAAGAGCCTTTATGGACTTCTACCAACAGTGAGTTTACTGCATGGATGGCTGATTACATCTGTATTAATCAGGGAGATTGCATCAGCAATGCCTGATGCTTTTATCCAATCAGTTGAATGTCTTAAAAGGGGAAGTGATTTCAACATTCAGAGAGAATTTCCCAGCTTGTCTTTGGACAGCCAACTTCTCCCAGAAACTCATCAAGGACCTTTCATCAGACTTTCATCGGAACCCCTGGATTGCAGCCTGCCTGTGGAACCTGGACTTGTGCATCCCCATGGTCTCATGAGAGACTCTTATAAAATCTGATATTATTGACAGATATATCCTGTTGATTCTCTTTCCTGTGGGAACCCTGACTAATACAGCTTGGTACCAGGAGTGGTTCTTGAGGAACAGAGTCTTACACATGGGATGTCTGAGGTGGTTCTGGGAGTTTTGTAATTGGTTCTCTGCTCTACTTGGACTCAGGGGTACTAATGACTCCCTTTCCAATAATGAAGAGGTTGCTAACAGTCCATGGTGTGAGCTGGCAATAGAGATACGCAAAATAGCATCACTGGATTCCTCTACTTCCACGCTTATAAGAAACAAGGATCTGGGTGAGAGTGTTTTCAACACCTTAACAGAATTTTGTGGAGTCAAAAAGTATAATGATGTTGGCTGGCTCCTCCTAGATACTCTGGTTACAGGTACAAAAGAAAGATATGAGCTAAAGACTTCAAATTTGAAACTTAAAAGCCGCATGAATGATATGAAAGTTTCTACATGTGCCTTAAAAGAAAACCTTGTCTCCTATAGCCACAGACTTGAGATATCTGAGAATCAAACCCAGACTCTCATTGTAAGAGTAGAAGAATTACAGAGGAAACTAAAATCTCAACCTCACAGGGTTTCTGCAATTAAAGTGAAGGCATTGATTGGAAAGGAGTGGAACCCCGAGGATTAGGATGGAGACATATGGGATGATGATAATATTGGTGAGACATTGGAACTCTGAATTCTGCTGAGACTTTACCAGATAAACCTGTGATGGCCTGCCCTGTGGAAACCACACCTTGTCAACCTTGTATCATCTAGCCTCCAGCCTGCCCCAGGGAGTCTGGACCTCCTTCCATCCCTGAGGTGGGTACCAGCCAAACTGAAGCCTGCATTGCCCAGCCTCTGGCCTGCTTCAGGGAGTCTGGACCTCCTCGCAGCCCTGAGGCAGGTACCAGCCAAACTCCATCATGCACTGCCCAATTTCCAGTCTGCCCTGAGGAATTTGCCTTCCAACCCCTGCCTGAAGAGATTAATCTTGTCTCACCAGAAGAATATGCTAAGGAATGCCCTGAGGTCAGTAGTCTGCAAGACATCTCTAATCCTTCTCCTTACCCACCCCCACCACCCCTCTTGTCTTTGAAACCTATTACTAGACTAAAATCGCAACAAGCCCCCAAAGGTGAAATGCAAAGTATGACCCATGAGGAAATATGCTATACTCTGAAAGAACTGCATGAGTTTTCCAACTAATATAGACGGAAATCAGGGAAATATGTATGAGAATGGATACTAAGGGTATGGGATAATGGTGGAAAGAATATAAAGTTGGATCAGGCTGAATTCATTGACATGGTCCCACTAAGCAGAAATTCTGCATTCAACGCTGTAGCTCGAGGGGTTAGAAAGGGTCCTAACAGTTTGTTTGGGTGGCTGACTGAAACATGGAATGGGTAGTGGAAGAAGGTAGTGATAAATATGAACTTCGACCACTTGACCAGTTACAGCAACGAGGACTGTAATAGACATAAACCTTTCTTCCTTGTTTCGTTATGAGTATGATTGTATATGTACACAAAACAAATTTCTTGTTTTCTTCCCCAACCTTTTCCCCTATGATATGAAAGGTTGTATTAATTTCACATCATAATATTTAAGGATGTGAAGTTTAAAAGTGAACAGTACCCAAGGACTTGCACCTTATTCTTGGGTAATTAATGCGTTTCCGGATGTACGCAGGGGAGTTGAACATTGTTAGGCGGAAATATATACATATGCTTGTCTGTTATTGTTTTTACTTAGAGACTAAGTATGGTTTAGCATAATGTGTATGGTTGCCGAGTTGACAAGGGGTGGACTATGATGGTTAGGCTAATGTGTCAACTCGTCCAGGTAATTGTGTCCAGGTGTTAGGTCCAGCAAGCACTGGACTAAGTGTAATACAAAAGCATTTATGGACTTTGATCACCAGTGAGTTTACTGCATGGATGGCTGATTACATCTGCATCAATCAGAGAGATTGCATCAGCACTGGGTGACACTTTTATCCAATCAGTTGAATGTCTTAAAAGGGGAAGTGATTTCAATATTCAGAGAGAATTTCCCAGCTCGTCTTTGGAGAGCCAACTTCTCCCAGAAACTCATCAAGGATCTTTCATCAAACTTTCATCGGAGCCCCTGGCTAGCATCCTGCCTGCGGAACCTGGACTTGTGCATCCCCATGGTCGTGTGAGAGACTCATAAAATCTCATATTATTGACAGATATCTCCTGTTGATTCTGTTTCCCTAGAGAACCCTGACTAATACAGCCTGTGTCCATCATTGGAAGATCATGTAGAATACTTCCATTGCCCACTAAATCCCCCCTGTTCTATCTATTCTATTCCTCCTTCCCCCTCCCCTTGGGGACCAAGGTGACCACCCAGCTCCACTCCTTGGATGACAAGATTCTTAGTTACTTGTAACAACACTGAGGTCTTGACACACTGGTTTGTCCTCCCATATTAGGAACTGCGCATGCTCTCGAGAGACTCTTTCCCCTCTGTTTGAGAACATATCAATCCTCCCCAGGATGGGAGTCCAGCTCCTGCCCACTCATTACATGGGTACCCACTGATACAACACATTATGACAAAATGATCACTCGCACATTCCCTGGAACTTGTGTCCTGGGGCTTGTAGGCAGCTGTGAATTGCAGGCTGAGTTTCCCTTAGCCAGGACTAGGGACTCGCTGGGCCCTCACGCTTGTTAAGTAAAGTCAAAATCAGAGGTTGTAAATCTGAAAAGCATAAAAATGCAGATAACTTCTAAATATGACAGCTATATGGAAACCAGTGACAAGACTTGTTCTACCAGCCTGTGAGCAGATAAGGAATCACCCGGGCAGTTTACCCCTAGAGCAGATGGAAGAACATTACTTTCCAACAAAGTCCCTGGCCCCGCATTTCAGAAAGTGTTTCACGTTATTTTCAAAACAAGTCTGCTCCCACAAACTGCCACCACTGCGGCTGCTTCTGACTCCCTCTGGACATTGGCACTGCCTTACTCACCTTTATGTTATCCTTTTGCCCTTCTATTAATGTAGTGATGCTTTCCTGGGTATCATGATCTTCTGCCATGAGTTGCAGTCATTCTGCCAAATGCTCCTGATTATGTACTAAAGTCTTAGTGCCAAGTGAACAACATGCTCTGTGGGAAGCTGGGAGAGAACACGGTGCTATTCTCTCAGCTACACTTTGTCGGAGCCCAGAGGAGCCATGCTACTAATCTCTTAATGATGAAACTTTGCCTTTTTAATGTATTGTGCCATGTTCTTCACAGAACTCATAGGCACTGAGATGGAGGACTACATCAGTGGGGTTAATATTCCAGAATCACCCACCGTTTAACAGGAAAGTTGGCTATATCAGAGGGTCTAGCTCCCTGCGATGGCTCCTTCTTCATGTAGAACCCACCTACGTGAAGCCAGCCCCACCCATTTCCTGGAACATCTTTACTTCTTAGACTTAAGTTGGGATCCTGCTTATAACTTCTAACAAGGAAAATGCTCAAGGTTGCATACCAGGGGATACAAAACCGTCTGTTTACCTATGTTTAGTGGCTTAAATACTAAGTAGATAAGTTCTCTTCAAAACTATTCTAAAGAATTTGTACAATGTAACTTTGTACAAGGTTTGTGCTTTTGTTTTCACCAGGAAATGTGGTTTTCCTTTCATTTGGTGGTGGTTATTGGCCTAGAAATTCTTTTTGTTAAATATGCTCTTAATAGCTAAGAGTATCACTGCACATCAATTAAGACTGACATCGGGGCACAGGCTTGCTGTGTTAGAATTCCCCTAAATTCGACTGCCAGTTCTGATATAGATTCTTATTGTGGCCTTAGACCAACCAGTCTTCCTCTCTGTGATCATATCTAATAAAATGGGCCAATGTGCCTTGCAAAAGGGTTCTGAGGCTTAATTATTTACTTTCCAGGCAGAGTTTACAGGTAGTCCAGAAGGTCTTATGTGCTCAACAATATCATCACCCTGTTCCATGAAGAAGCAGTTTTCTGGAGTTAAAACAAATAAGATCAAACCTGAGATGAACTCTCCCTTAGCAATTTTTTGCAATACTTTTGCACTTCTGTGCCAAGTAAAACCATACAGCTTACCAGAGTGAAAAGCAAGCAGCCAGGGGAAAATGATCCCTGCCTTCTATATGGAAGAGATTCCTTACCGTACTTTTCAGATTAATGATTTCCATTAAGTGGACAATTTGTCTCTTCAGAACAATGAAGAGGTTTTTGAAAATTATTATTTTTACTATTACATGAAAGAATATTGAAGGTGAATATGTGTTCTGTAAGAATGAAGCAATTAACTTTATCTGCTTGTATGCAATACATGGAGACCCTTTAATACATTAGAGAAATCTCATTCAAAATTTTCCAGGTTTTTAACATAGATTTCCAGAAATTCTCAAAATGCATAGAAAAATAATTAACATCTAAATGTTCTTCTCAAGAATCTTACAATCAGAATAAAGAAAATTACAACATAAATTTAAAAATACAATATGAGTATACATATGCACAAAGATGCAAAGGGTTATGGGAGCTAAAAAGTACAAAATACTATTTATTCAGACATTTCAAAAGGGGGGTAATTTTAAAATGTTTTTAATGACCTGGGTTGACTGATAAGATTTTAAGAGATGGGGGAAGCAACTTCCAAACTTTGAAAACAGTTTTGGCAAAGATACGCCAAAAGAAAAAAACAAAAACAAAAACATTTGGAGAAGAATTGAAAGACGGAATTCAGATTAAGTGGAGAGTCTCCTGACGAGGCTGGGTGGTTGTCTAAAAGCCTCACAGAGGGCTGTTTCCTTGGTGAATTTACTTAGATTCCCAATTTGGATGTCATATTGCAGATCCAAATAGCTTGATGCACATGAGAATGTCTTTTTGGATAAATTCATGTTGTCCAAGGCCAGATAAAAAAAAAAACAGAATGTTGACTTATTAATTTATAATAAGAAAAATCACATTAATAACATGACCTGTATAGTCTCTCCTCATAGGCAAATCTATGCAATAGCCAAATTATAATTAGAAGTTTGCTTACTTAGAACAGAATCATGGGAGTTAGGGATGAACTTCAAAAATGAGTGTTCTGAGCAGCAACCTAAGAGAGAGATGGACTTACCAGTGTGCTGTTATACTGAAGTGCTTGGCCAAAATTTTCACTCCCCTGGACAGTGGTTGGCAGAGAGAATCAGCCTAAAGCGTTTGCCTTTGTGAATTTTCCTCATTTGCTCTTTCACCTTTTTATTCCGAAATGACATGCTATTTCTTTAGTTCTATCAATTAATTCTATCCAAATTTATATAGACCCACAACCCCTCTACTCCTTTTAATTGACTCTGCTTTTTCTCATTTTATAGTTTGTCATTTGGGTAACATTTGTTTCCTTTCCTCCTCTTTCTTCTTTTCCAGTTGATGGCTTTTACATTTAAATGTTCAACACATGTTTTTTGAATGAAGATGAATTTATTATTGTTCTATTTTGCAGGTACTACAATTCCTTTAATCAGTTCAACTTCATATATTCTGATTTTTTTCACTGTTACTTCCTAACAAATAGCTGCTGAGAATCTATGTTCTCAATTAATTTCTAAACACTTAAAAACATGACAAAATAGTTTTATAGAGGTAAAGGTAAAATGTGTGTCTATTTAAATCAGTATAACACATTATTTCAACTTGTATTTTTAATATGTTACATACATGTAAGATTTCATTGGGACGTTGACCTAGCACAATGATGGAAGCTGATTTAGAGAAATGATAGGTTTAATCCTAAACACTTCAAGTAAACTGGATGTTTCTACTCATTTCCTTTGGCAAGATTGTAGAGTGATTATTTTTAAATTTTTATTATGGCAACATATATACAACATAAATTTTCCCCTTTTAACCTCTCTCAAGTGTACAATTCAATGGTATTAATAACATTCACAATGTCATGCTACCATCCATTACCAAAACTTTTTCATCACCACAAACAGAAACTCTGTATCTATTAAGCAATAACTCCACATCCCACCCCCATTCCCCAAGCCCCTGGTAACCTTTAATCTACTTTCTGTCTCTATGAATTTGCTTATTCCAGCTATTTCATACCAGTGTGATCATATGATATTTGTACTTTTGTGTCTGGCTTATTTCATTCAACACAATGAATTCTAGTTTTATCCATGCTGTAGCACGAATTAGAACTTTACTCTTTTTACGTGTGAATAATATGCCATTTTGTTTATCCATTCTGTTGACAGAAAATTGGGTTGCTTCCACCTTTAAAATATTGTAAATAATGCTATTATGAACATTGTTGCACAAATACCTGTTTGAGCCCCTGCTTCCAATTCTTTTGGGTATATACTTGTATTTCCAGGGCCTTCAACTATTTCTCTACCAGAAAATTTCTCTCTGTAAACATTTCTAATCCCCTTCGCCCATCATTTCCTAATAGCATCTATCATACTGAGTGCCTTCTGTGTGCCAGATGTTACATGATAGCCTTACAAAAACCATATTTCAACCAAGTTTCAAGATTTGCATTATGAACAAACATACCAATGCAGTTCTTATTCAGGATATCTGCACAGCTATCATGCTGCCTGACATGCTCTCTCCCAAAATATTCTCATGGCTTGTTCTCTCCATCATTTCATATGGGCCTTTTTAAAAATATTACCTTCACAGAGAGAATTTGTCTGATCACACTATTTAAATTAATTATCTTCCCCACTGCCCAACACTCTCTATATCCTTGCCCAGCTACGTTTAACACTGATTGCTATCTGTATTTTATTAATATTTTGGTCTGCCCTCCCTCCTCATCCAAGAATATAAATGCTGTGACGGCAGGTGTTTAGAGTGTTTTGGTCTCTATCTTCAGTGTCATATCAGGATCCAGGCCATAGTAAGTTCCAACAAATATTTGTTAAATGAGCAAATGAATGAGTAAATCCCTAATTAAAATGAAAGAAGTTAGCAATTCCAGATTATAGAATAGTTACTGTTTATTATTGTGTTACTCCCCATACAAAGTATACACATTTTAATTGGGCCTTCTGTATATAATAATTCATTACTTCAAAATAGTAGATCAGAAAGTCCAAATTCTTCCATTTTCATGACACAATAATAAAATAAAGAATATAAATAATAATGATGATAGCTGAAATAAATGTAAAGATAAAATATTTGAGTGATATCTCTGGGCTAGGCACTGTGTGAAATGCTGCCTCTCTCTCTCTCTCTCTCTCTTTATTTTCTCTTAATCTGTCTCTCAATTTAATCTTCCCAATATTCTTATAAGCACCATTATGCAGATGAGAAAACTGAAGTGCAAAAGTGAGATTTCCCGAAGTATATAGCTACTTAGTGGTGGGCAGGAATTGAACTACAACAATTGGATTCAAGAGCCTGAGTTATGACACTCTGCTAAGGTATTTTTTTATTGTTATCTATAGTTGAAGTGGTTTCTGTTTTTATGCAAATTCATTCTGTTTGTCTTGTGAGGAACTCTTCAATTTTCTAGTTACATGAAGCAATCAGAGAGAGAGAGAGAAAGAGAAGAGAATCAGAGTTTTGAGTGCTTTCATTATCTTTAAGTTAAAGGAAATAATCTATTCATAATAATGCAGAGTATAATGTTTAATTATTTCCTGTAAAGAAGATATATTGGTATCTTAGACTAAATTACCTATGGAATCCAAATAATAGCCACCCTGTACTGAGATCTATACTAGTAATTCTGTAATTAAACTCTCTTGCTTAGGATCGAAAATCCCAGCTTATTTGAAAAATCCCAGATTTCCATTATGATACAATTTTATTTTCCAATTGTTCTGAAATTATTCTGATGAAAATAAATGCCTTTGATGGTTATTTTGCAACTTCATGGCAGAGAATCCTGTTCTTCTCTGGATGATTGGGCTTTCTACAAGGAAGTTCACCAAAGCCTTCATTACCCTGTTGCAAACCTACCTATACATGTATGCATTTTCTATGTGCAAGCATAAAATATTTTAATGATATACCTGTGTCCTTCATTTATGGCAGATGTTCCATAATGACATAAATTATAGAAATGTCATCATTTATTCAGGGCATGCTTACCAACAGCTTGATTTCCTCATAACATCTTGTGTTATTCCACTGTAAGGCAAATAAACAGTAAATTCATTCTTGAATATTCTTTTCACATAGAATAAATTTAAAACTGCTTTCATAATTAATGTACTTACAATATGCCTGCTCCCTTAGAAATTTGATTTTTCTCTCAATATAAGCTTATCATTGTGTTATTAGAGAGAAGTAGTATGCTAGAATGGCTTTCTTTGGGAACTAATATTTGCATGAGGACTTAGAAGAGCAAAACTATTAAATCTGATATATAGCTTAGCTTTGAGACTTTTATGTGACTATATTTTGTACTATTTTCTCTACTTATATAAAAAAGAAAAAAGCAGATTAAAATATTTAAGAAATTGGACTTATATTTTAACATTATGCATTTGAGTATTGTTTATGATTGAATTAATAAAACTGACAACATAATTCATAGGCTCTTATAACTTTTAAAATCTCATGTATCAATTTATTTTCCATGCATGTACTATGATGTTTAGTTGCTAACTGATCAATTCAGTTGAAAAATATTCATTTTTAGTATCTGTGATGAAAGACATAGACAGAAAAAGAAAATTAGAAAAGATATCATATATTGATGATATAGTATAGGAAATAAACACACAGATAGGAGACTTCAGTCAATATGGTAAACTGAACTGAGGTAGATTCACCTCTAAGCAAACAGAATCTTGAGCCTCATCTGGAAACAGTCGCTGTTTCCAATTGATGCTACCCTCAGTGGACTGACATCCCTGTCCAAAAAATAAATGGTCTGGCAGCAGTAAAACATGTGGGGCTTTAGCAGAATATTGCATAAAACTGCCCCACAAAATGCCTGTACAACTTTGTGTATTTGAGTCTCCCAAGAAATACATAATTGCTGAGAATAAGCTCATGATTAAATTACCAAGGGAGACAGAGAGTTCAAAGATACAACAAAATAGAGAACATACTTTAAAATGTCTGTTAAATTAAAAATGAGATTATTTTTATGCAAAAACAACAGGGGCATGTGAAAAATCAAAATTCTAGAAGTGAAAATCATAGTAATTTAAAAAATGGCATGTGAAGAGTAAACTAGCATAGTTGAAGAAAAAATTTAGGACCTTTTAAAATCTGAGTAAGTTCCCAGAATACAACATAGAAAGGTAGGGAACATATAAAGAGATTTATGATCTGTATTTAATAGGTGTTTGAGAAGGAGGCACAGAATGAGGAAGAGGGACAATTCAAAAACAGAAGGGCAATGGTAAGATAAAAGACATGAATCTTTAGATTTGAAAAATCATCTCTAATTCTAAGTAGGAGCAATAAAATCAAATCCATATCTGCATATGTTTTAATAAAACTTGAGAATATCAAAGTTAAATATGTTTGATTTGTTTTTTTTAAATTCCAAAGAGGAATAACAGAGTCCTTAGAAAAGAAAGACTGACTGACTGCAGGTTTCTCATAAGCAACAGATGCCAGAGGTGTCTGGAAGATCTAATGCATAAACCCAGAATTCTAAAATGAACTACACTTTCATTGAAAGGAACAGGGAATTTTCAGATTTACAAAGACTAGTAGAATTTACACAGATACTCATATAAAAAGCACTAAATGATGTCTGTAAGAAAAAAGAAAATTAAAGACAAAAGGAAGAATGTGTGAGCAAAAAGCAAGGATATACAAATTAAAAAATAAAATACTTTTAAAAATAGAATTGCTAATTACTATTTTCAGTAGTAGTAATGGTAATAAAAATAATTTAATACAAAAGTTAGTGGATCTACAATAATAAGCAATAATGACCTGAAAAATATAAAAGGAGTGTTTGCAACCCTCTCATTATTCAGGAGAAGGCTGGAAATATTAGCTAATATTGAATATTATTCCATTAAGTACATGTACTAAAAAGTTTATATTCATCCAAATAAATAAGAATGAAATTCATATAACTTTGACACTAATGAAGGATTTAGACACATGAATACACACACACACAAAGAGAGAGAAGAAAACAGAAATTTTTCAAATAGAAAGAAAGAATTTCTGAAAAATTATGTAAAGGAAAATCTTGGTAAGTGTAAGCTACAAAGTAAAATGATAAAATTCTATGAAAGTACCTTATATTGGAAGTTTCAGTGGTACAAGTGTGTAATATCTGTGATGTCCAATTTATATGCAACATGCCAACTGCATAAGAGAGATGATAATATGGGATGAGTTCTTGTAGGTAGTGGGATTTTTATCTTAGCTATTAATAATGAGACACAGACACTAATAAGAGTGTCAATTTAAAAAAAAAGACAATTAATCTGGGTCAGATTTAGGGTGTGATGTGAAATAGATATTCTAGCTAGTAAAAACTAACACATAAACATCCTAGTGTGGCAAAGTGTAGAACAAATTCATTGTATTGTGAAAGAGGTGACAAGCACATTGGTATATTTAAGCTAAACTGTGAGTGATGGAAAGAAAACAGGAGTCACTTTGTGGAAGATTTGCCTTAGAATATTAGTATCAGTGGTAGCAGCAGGATGAAACCTTTAGTCAAACCAACCTGTGTGAGTTTTTGTATAGAATAAATGTGGAACCTCATGTAAATTATTTAAGCTTCCCAATCTAAAGTCCTTTCATATAGAAAAAAAAGAAAAATAATATAAACTTCATGAATGTCTTTGTATATTAAGCAAGATAATTTTTAAGAGCTTAGTTTATTATCTGAGAAATGGTAGGATCTTGGAAAATATTAACACTGATTTTTATAATGTACTTTCTTTTGTAATGTGGTAGTTAAAATTCTCTAAGTTTTTTCTTTGAGGGGTGAGGAGAATGGTAATTTATGATGGTAGATAGAAGGGGTGTTTGAGAATGAGGTCATTAGTTCTGTGCGTTAGGAAGTTAACTATAGACACCTGGTCTACAGCACATTGAACCACTAGACTGAGTGCTCCATGAGGGAAGTTAGTTCACTTTTGTGTCCCCAATTCACTACAGTGCTGTAGGAGGAGGTGTGTGGGGGGGTGAGGGCGGTACGGAAGCTCCGAGCGCACAGCCCGAGAAAACCGAGGTGTAGACAATGTCTTGGCACCAAATGCTGCAACCAACCAGGGACGGACGCTTTCGTAGTGACCGCAGCCAATCGGCTGCTGACACCGGTAGCAACCTCTCCTTGCCATGTGCTTCAAGATGGCCACCGCAGCTCGGCCCTGCCCCCTTTCTCTCATACACATTCCATACCTTATATGGACATAAACCCATCACAGCCAATCAGAATCCGCCCAGTATACCTTACCCATCCCCCGCCCCACTCAGCCCTCCCGCTCTGTATAAATATCAGAGCTCACCCAATAAACTCAGACTTGGAGCCCAACCTTGTCTCCGGAGTGTGCGTTTTCTCCGTATTTGTTACTCATCGTCCACTGGTAACTGGGAAGCATCCATCTCCCCACTCTCGTCTGCAGCCCGGAGACGCAGACCCCGGCCCTCGGCTCACAGTGCTTGGGGACGCCCCAGCCCGGTGAGCCACAACCCCCTCCCTTCGTCCCCCGACTACCTGGTTTCTGAGGGACCACCCGGCAGCCGACGGCGGCGATCGGCGGCTGCCGTCAGACGCCCAGCAACACAGTGCCATCGTATAGTAAGTGCTTAATTAATATTTTAATCTAAACATGTATAAATTGAAATCCAAAGAGAGGATAGCCTCCAAGACAAAATGGTTAGCTTCAAAATATGTATTAATTGAATTAAACTTCAGCTTAATGATAGTCAAATTCAATTAAATAAATGTTACTCTGAAGAATTTTTCTATGGTAACACAGGCATATTTATTTTGTATCAGTAAACAACACATTCTTTGTAAGATTATGTAAAATGGAAAAAAAACAGTGTAAAGTTAGTATATAACTATGCAGTCTCCCAGTGTCTCTTACTTTGAAAGTAGAGAGGATACAGAAAGACATGCTTTAAAAGAAGTGGTTTATAAACTCTAGCTTTCCAGGAAGTATGTGGGAATGAATAATTTGAAGAGAAAAAACTTCCAGATTCTCCACAATTATATGTACTCTTTCCTAAAAGCAACCTATCTGTGGTCATCACTTTCTTCTTTGCAAATTCTCCTTTCAAGTCATAAATTTCCCATTTTATGATAAAAGGGGATACCTTTAATCCATCAATGATACATTGCTTTAGAGGGATAAAGACAAAATAACACTCTAAAGCACCAATGACACAATTGAAAAAGCCTGAGCCGTTGAAAAGAGCCCAGTATTCATAAACCACAGAGAGTGTGTTTGGATATATTAAACAGGGTACAATGTGACTTCTATTTAAAGATATTTGTAATACCATTATAATAAGCCAGAAATAATATGTTTTTCAAATATTAAACTTATTTATTTTTTAGCTGTAGCATTCAAAGTCAAGGCAGGAAAACAGAAACTATCCTATATATTTTAAGCAGTAATAGAGTTAATATGGCAAATTTGTTACTTATAGAACCATTAAAAGGGATGGATGTTAAAAAGATTAGGAAAGCCTCCACCAGCTCTCAGGTTTATGGATAGCTTTCAGAGAATCAGGAAAGTGCAAGAATAACAGGAAACTATTACCAAAGATTTTATTTTCCAATTGCATTAAGGAACTTGGTTTGCAGGAAAATGCCTTGAACTTACCACAATATTTGTGTCTACTTCACCATACATCTCTGCTAGAGAAGATGGTGCTTCTGCATATCTTCTGCTTTCCAAATTTCATGCAAATGTATCTCATTGGAAGAATCTACCTCAGAATGCTAAGGGTAAGTACTTTTTAGAAATATATTTCCCAGACTTCCAACCTCTCTGATACAGCTAATAGAATATGATGAGGCAAGAATGGTGCACACTTGCAAATGACAATTTGGCACATACATTGAATTTAAAATGTAAGTGAAGAATATGTTTCCTAAAACCCTTTAGCAATTAAGCAAGAAATAAGTTTGAAGATTAGTGTACTAGATTATACTTTATTTTCATACTCTATAAAATATAAAATATTTTCTCAGCCATTATTTTAAGTCTGCCATTTTCCTTATATTTTTATCTCTGGTTCTTTGACATGGCCTCCTGCTAAGTCTTTAATATCTAGAAAGCTATCTCAAATTTCATAATTATCAAAGTTATGTGCTAGATCTTGAGGTTGTATTGCTAGTACTTGTCAAGGCACTATTTCTGCTGTTGCTGCCCAGTGATTTCTGCCCAAAGAGTTACAGATACATGACATCATCTTTTCTGATGTGTTTTTATGCCAGAGACCTGTCTTTTGTGGCTGAACCCTTCAGAATTATTTACAATGATGCAGAAGCTACTGAGATGGTCCTGTTTTATAGAACTGAGGAGTATACATTTTGTAGATGTGAATAAAGCTACAAAAAAGAGTCAACATGATAGATAATATTAGCTATTGCTTTAATCTGTACACCATGAAATTATGAATAAATAGATTTAAGAGCAGCATTTTCGACCTAACCTTTTAGCAACTTAATAAATAAGTATTGTTAATATTAAAAAGTAACACTATTGAATGCTTCATATATACCAGGTATGGTACTGGATATTTTCCTGAATTAAGTAATTTTTTCTTCACAATATACTAATATTATTCTAAGGCAAAATAAAAATTAAGTAAACTTCTCAAATGTCACTCTTAATAAGTGAAGAATTCAGTATACAAATACAGGGAATATGGTCCCAGAAACCAATTTCTTAAACATTACACTTCTTTATTTTTCATGAACTTCTTTCCCCTCACTGAATACGTTACAAAGCAGTGCCTATTTGATCCCATTTTGACACTAGCTCTTGATTTTTTCCACAGATTCAGCCTCCTTATCCCACTTAGATCAAAATCCAAGTACTTGGCATTGGCCTAAGACTTCCTTTCTGGTCTTACCCTTATTTGCCTCATACACTCTTCCCTTATCACTGTATTCTACTTATCAGTGTCCTTTTCCTTTGCTTTTTCACCTAGAGAAAATTCACTTGATTCAAGCTCCTTTCAACCATTACTTCATCACAAAGGCGTCCCAGTTCAACCTCACTTAATCACTGATTTCTGTCTCTTTTCTATCCTCTTCCCATACTTTGTTTTCTATAGCAATTATCTATTATTATATGTGCAATGTGCCCTTCCATCCATGCAAGCTCTTTCAGGGTACATCACAGTAGAAACTTAATTGTTTTTTGTTTTATTTTGTTTTGTTTTGACTGATTCACTACATACCTGAATCTAGAATGGTGCCTAAGACATTTGGAATATAAAGTACATTTTTTTGAATAAATAAGTTTCATTGAATGAATTTCATGGGAGTTCCCTTAAATATTATCTGATCTGATAATGTACTCAATATACACAATGTCTTTCTCCTTCCTACTAGCTTCTGAATCTTGACTTCCATCTCTTTGGAGGAGTTCTGTTCATGGAAGAAATCATGTAATGCAACTGGGGACCTGATCCACAGACCCTGTACTCATGTCCAGACAGGTCTGATTATAGGTCTTGCAGACCTTAGGCTCATGTTAAGATTCTGCTTGGTCAAGCTGAGGTAGACTCAGAAAATTTGATTCTCACTTTTGTATTCCTTTGAAAATTTTCCTTTGAAATGGCTGCTGAGTACTTGTGATTTGTCAGACTTAGTTCATTTAAAAATTGGTTTTAAGGAAAGTTCATTATCTGCTTCATGAATTTAAGTAGGGACGAGTGGTGCACTGGTTAGGTGCATAAAACTCTCCTTTCCACTTGGCTCCTGGTTTTAGTTATAAGAATCCTGCTTTTGTTTGTTGTTGTTTTACTTTAGTTTAATTTTTCCTTTCTTTCTCTCCATGTATTTTCTGATTTATGTCTTTGTGAGGAGGAGACATACAAGGAATTTTCCTCCTTGCTACTTATTTGATTTTTCTCCTTATCCTTTTAAGGTGATCATAGAAACTTCATATTTGGAATAGAATGAGCAACCTACTGGGTTTAACCTGTTTCTTGAAGAGGCCTAATTTAGATCCCATTCCTATTTATCTCCAGCAATAGAAGGAAAATCAGAGTTGAATATTAATATCTAATTTTATTTTCACTTAGTCAAATAAACGCTTCCAGTGTTCAGTATTAGATTTTCTCAAAATTTGATCTGCAGATCAGAATAACTTGAGCTTCTTGTTGTTAAGCCCCATTCCAGACCTAGTAAATCAGAAGAGACTCTGGATATTAGATGCAGAAATTTCTATTTTAACAAGCTTCCTAGGAATCTATCACACTAAATTTGGGAATTATTGATCTGTAGACATTTTACTATGACAAGATTTTAAACACATTTTTAAACAAATCAATTTTATTGACACATATTAATAAAACATACAATTCATACAAAGTGTACAATCTATGGTATTTGATATAATCGGATAGTTGTGCATTCATCACTTCAATTATTTTCATTATTTCAACAGTAATAATAATAAACAAAAAACAGGCAAACAAAGAAAATTCTTCACCTCTCAGCATATTTTTTTTAAATCAATTTTATTGGTACATATCAACAAAGCACACAGTTCATCCAAAGCATACCATCAATGGTATTTAGTATAAACCCATAGCTGTGCATTCATCACCCCAATCATTATTAGTGCATTTTCATTATTTCAATAATAATAGAGTAAACATGATAATTCTTCACCCCCCAATCTCTCTTTGCTTCCCCTGCTGTACAAAGCTGCTATTTCTGGCTATTCTATTTTTTTGTTGTTTTGAGATTTATTTATTTATTTATTTACTTTTATCCATTTTTACACACACCCCTGCCTGTTTTTTCTGTTTCTGTGTCCATTTACTGGGCAATTCTCTTTGTCTATTTCCTGCGCTCTCTTCTCAGCCTTCTCCTCCTGTCTTCACTAGGATTCGATCCTTGGAAACTCCGATGTGGGAGAGAGGCATCCTGCTGCTGAACCACCTTAGTTCCTGGTTTTTCTGTGTGTCTTGTCTTGGCTCTCCCTTGTGTCACTCCTGTTATGTCATCATCTTGCTGCGTGGCTCAGTGGGACCTAATGGTGCCCCATGCATAGGGCCTGGGGGGCTCACCCTTGCGTGGGGACTGATGGTGCCCCCGCACATGGGACCTGGCGGCCCATGCGCCTTCTATATTTTTCATTTTTTAATTTTTACTGGGAGGTCCTGGAGATTGAACCCAGGCCCCTCCATATGGGAGACGGACGCCCAACCATTTAAGCCACATCTGCCCTCTGCTATATCTCTTAAATTTGACTAAATATACCTAAGAGTTATAGTCATTTCCTATACAGGATGATCATATAATTAATCAGACTTGGTTTATCACCAGCATTCTAAAAACCAGACCTAGGGAGAAAAACTACGTCTTGGGACACATGTATGGTTTCTAATATAGCGAATGTTTAGCCTACCCTGATTATCACAAAATCAAGACAGAATATTCGCATCTCAACATATTTTTGACACATTAAACATTTTCTCTGTAAATGGCAATGAGAAAGAGAATCTTACTTTGTCTTACTTTGCCAGGGTTGCTATGACAAATATAAAAAACTTTTTGGCTTAAACAACAGGAATGTATTGGCTTACAGTTATGTAGCCTAGAAGTCCAAAATCAAGTGGTTGGTAGGCCATGCTTTCTCTGAAGTCTGTACCATTCTGGTGTTGGCAATCCTTGGCACTCCTTAATTTGTAGATGCTTCTCAGTCTCCATCGTATGGAAATCTGTCTCTTTCTGTTTACTCCCCTGGCTCCCACTGATTGCATATGAATTTCCTCTGCTTATATCGACTTCAGTCATATTGAATTAAGCCCATGCTGGTGCAAATTGGTCTCATCTAAACACGATTTCTGAAGCTCCCATTTATAAATGAGTTCATGTGTACAGGAATGGGAATTAGGATGAATATACCTTGTAGGGGACATGATAAAATCTCCAAAACGTGATTTGTAAATACTCGATTACTTTCACATCACATAATTTGTTAAAAAGTATTTAGTTGGTGTTTGAAGAAATGTACATACTAAAATTCAAATTTCTTTTCAGCATTTGTGTATTTCAAATTTTGAACTCAAAATGCTTCATTCCCAAACTGGCATACTGGATTTTAATTCTTTAGATTCCATGCATCTATGTGCTTTAATTATATGAAATTGTCCATGCTTTGTGGTATAGCTCCCCAAACTGTTGCTATTTTAAGCTCTATGTGGGAGTATGGAGAAGTTATACAGGGAGTTTTATGACACTGTGTTGTATTATTTTAGGCTATGAAACATACTTCCTGTGGAACAATAAATCAAGAGACATCAATCATTGATTGTAGAAAATTCAATGTATCAATCAAGAAGATGATGTTTTTGTTTGGATGGTAGATGCAGAGTCCAAGAATAATCTTTCCTCATTTATCATCTTGAGAAAAATATTGCAAGCCCATATCCTTCATTCCATCTATAAAATGTAGCTACATGTAAAAAAAATCTTCATTTCATTTTGGATGTCTATATATGTCACATGTTGTGATATATTGAGCTAATAATCTTGTCTTTATTCATAAACCTATAGCTTGGGGGATTTTTGAAAATTTATTTGATTGTTTTATTGAATGAATTTCATTCAGCCTCTTTTAATATAAGAGTAGCAACTCTGGAACTCTCTTTATTACATTCATTTATATTGATATTTAAATTAGAGAATGATGGACATAAAATTATAACAACAGAAGACACTTTCTGAGATTATATTGCTGATGAAAAAATACCTTGCATTTTAATAAAATGAGTGGCCATTGGGTTGTAACATGTTCATTGCTATGAACCTGCTCACTGCAGATGTTTCAGATGACTTGTGACTTGCCAATCAAATTCACTTTGAACTTATGTTGCATTATTTGGGTTAAGTTACCTGGGAGGGTATTGGCTATATCAAGGCCTAGGAATGCCAGTTAGAAAAAACTTGTTGTAATATATTTTAAGTACCTGAGAGCTATAGTAGAGACTAGTTTTTCAGCCCAAAAAGGGCACACTCTTTTCTTTTTCTTCAAGCAGTTGTGAAAATTGAGCACAAGCTACCCCAAACTATCAATCTATTGTTCTCCCTCCCTTTCCTATGAGCTGAGAGGTTCATCTGCTCTCTAGGCTCACAAGGAGAGATTTAAGGTTCTCATTCTCCTCTGCCACATCATTCGCCTTGATACTTTCTGAATGGTGAAAAGTTTTTCTTTCCCAGCTGTAGGAATACTAGTCTTCAAATATTTTGAGTTATTACATACTATTAATATATTACATTATATTGCATTATAATTTATTGTTATATGATATGTTACAATTTCTAACTTATCATTGAGTTATAGCAGATTTTAATAGAAATTTGATATATTAAAGAGAGCCCTTCATTAAGAGTCAGCACACTGTGACACCAATTCCATTTCCTTGGAGAAATATTGTAACATCTATGAATAACTGTCCTGTCTACCTTCCAGGATTTTTGTGAGGTTCAAAATAGAGTATATGTTGTACAGAACTATAGAATTAAAATACTTAGAGAATTCAAAATAATAACCTTATGCTGTATTTTACTTATTAAACACTTGGATTGTATACTTTCAATGATTTCTTCCATAGTCATGAAATATCCTGAGTTTTCATGAAAACCAGGCTAAAATTGCATTTGGTTATCATGGACAGACCTAGTTTAATACAGAGTTAGGGTTTGAATCCTAACAGATCTAACTTAACAGATCTACACTGTTTTATGAAGTGCATTTCCTTGTATATTTATGATTTAATCACTCTCAAGGATCCTAAAAGTGCTTTTGTAATTTTACATGAGACATTTCATACTGACCCTTGAGTAAGACACACAATTTAAGAGCGGTAACTTATATGAATAAAATGTAGCCCATAAAGTACCATCTCTGAGATAAATTTTCTATCTCTGTTATGCTAATCAGTCCACAAAGAAAAAAATTAGATGTTCCCACATCCTAGCAAAATAAATCATATTGAAGGGTGGCATGATAACTATTTAAAAACGAATCTCCAAACCATGACAATATAAGCAACATTTACCATACCGATTGTGTTTAAGATTATGAGAAAAAAGGGATGTTTCTCCAACTTGTTACCTTTTGTAGTATACAGAAGAATATGGTTATTTCAAAACTGTGATTTAGAAATTCAAATAAAAGAAAGAAGGATGTTTTAGTATGGCAGACATTAAAATTAGGTAGTTTGATGTGAACACAAGCAGAAGCAGATATAGAGACACTCCAAGAACTCAGCACAAATACACTAATCAGAAAGAAATTTGTACCTTTGCATTAGAGTAGGGAGAGTGAGATGGAAAATACAACATATGGTGAAAAATGGCTCCAGATAAAAGTCCATGCTCATTTGCTCTCATGGACACTTTTGAGACTTGTCTTCCCCAGGAAAATTATTTTAGTGTTCTTGGCACAATGAGGCTACTCTAAAGGAAGAACAGAAAAGTTCTGAAAATATGTATCAGGAAAATGAAATCCTGGACATTATTTAGATAGGCAACAAGAATTCAAGAACATGTCCAAATAATATTTCTATTATGCATAAAACAAGTTTGTACATCAAAGTAAAGACAAATTTTAAATGTTATATTAAGAGTAGAGGATGACTAAATGTAAACAAAGTTAGATTAAGAGTCTTTAATCGTTATTTTTTATAAAGTATGCTTTTTTTGGACCTGATTTTGCACTGTATATCTTGTACGCCCTGTACCTATAACAGTCATTGGCTCTTCATTAAGTACTCAATAAATATTTTCTGAATTGGTGAATTTATGAATGAAACAGGGAAAAATGAAATAGAACACCCTGTAGTAAAACAGTATTTTCAATGTGATACTTGTAAAGGTTTGATCTTATGGGCATAGACTCAAAATTTCCCACGTACTTGTCCATAATAACTTCACACCAAGCATTTTCTACCTACCTAGGATGCCTATCCTACTATGATAAAAAGAGATATGATAGATAGATAGATGGTAGATAGGTAGGTAGATAGATAGATAGATAGATAGATCGATCGATCGATCGATAGATAGATAGATAGTTATTGATTCATTTCATTATTCATTGTAGAATTAACTGCTTACCTGATATCTTTTGTATTCCTAAGAAGTGATTCTAGTGAATGATGATATCAAATGCCTTTTTATTTTTTTCCAGTTTAAAAATTTACTTAATTGTAGAAAATCCCCTTTAATAAAAGTGCATACTATGAAGGAATGATGCTATCTTAAGGATCATCACCTTGCTGAACATGGTGAATTCTGTTAGTAATTACTTTCTGGTCACTTTGCTCCTACTTTACTGTGAAATAATAAAGGGTAGTTGTAGAAGCACAATCAAATTTACAAGATTGTTACCTAATAAAACTACCTTTAACAGAAGAACAACATATGGAAATTCATCATTTTTCCATGCTATTTGTGGAATTCTAAATTTTCTCTATTAAATTCCAAGTATTTTCTAAGGGCTTTTGCTGATTTAAAACCCAAACTAAGCATAATGCAATCTTCTGCTCACTTCTAAAATTCCCTAATTCCAACTTGCCTGGTTCTCATAGGCTAAATAAGGGTTCTTAGAAACCTGGTGGGAAAAGTGCTGAAAATTCTTGTTTTAAATTTTAATTTTTATGATTTTTATGGTTATAATATACAGCATAGGTTAGCAAACTTTTCTGTAAAGGACCAAATAGTAAATATTTTAGGTTTTGCAGGTCATTTGGTCTCTTGACTCAGCTCTGTCCTTGTAGCACAAAATCAACATACTCAATACCTAAATTATTGAATATGACTATGTTCCAAAAAGCTTTATTTACAAAGCAAGATGGAGATATGGCTTTGGCTAATGAGCCATATTTTATTGACCCCTGATCTACAGAATACTTAAATTTAAAATATGGAGAACACCTGAATTTCTATGTATAAAATTAAAATGTACAAAATAGTTCTCTGAGCTCTAGAATTATTATGTCATTGTTAGGCTCTTTTCTCCACTAGACTATGTATTTCTTGAGTGTTGAATATCAATTCCTTGAGAGGAAAGACATTGTCGCATTCTCCTCTATACCCTTATAATCTAGAAAATATTATTTCCTATTTTTGACAATATATATCCTTTATGTACTTGCATTAGAATAGCTTTTGATAAAAACATTCTTCATTTTAGATGTGTTGTACCTATTTTCTCTTTTCAGATAGCATCTCAAAGAGTCTTACCTGTTTGGGTAATAAGATATGGGGCCATATAACTAAAAAAGTTGTGATATTTTCTCATAATTTTAAATAAATACTTTTAACAACCATCTCTGCAAGCTGTATTAGATTACACTGTATCAAAACCCAACTCTTCATATATAATCCTCAAGATAATTGAGGCCAATTTTATCTCCCCCTGTAGGTTCTAAATCTCTAGCTTCTACCCCCAATCTTAAGGTTTCACAAATTGTCCTGCTACTAGTCCAATGTTGCATGTCACGCTGTTATTAGGACTTTGGAGAATAAAATAACTCTGTGGGTTCTTTTTATTATTATTATTTTAAATTAAAACTTCTATTAAACTGCTCTCCTTGACATAGACCTCTGCACCTTGTGTTTATGAGTTTCACCCGAAATATTGAAGTCCTCACCTGTATCCATATTGTTAAATTGGACCCTGCTATATATTTATAGCTTCTCAGTTTTTGAAACTTGTCTGGATTCAGTATTTCTTTGTCAAGATGCCTTAATGCTGGGCTAGATGCACATATTGGAATATTTGCTATTTTATCTGAAATTCCCTAATGCTAACTGATTCATCTCTACTGCATCTGAAGATTGTTTTAGATATTTTTTACTTTTAGATATTTTTCTTCTTGGTCAGGTCTTTTCTCATTTCAAGCAACAGGAGCAGGTTTAGTTGAGGAATATGTTTGATTCCAAAGGATCAATCTAGTGATAAATACTGTCCTCTTGCTAGTGTCTTTATTTGGTTATAAGGTGGTTTTAAGTGTTTTTCTATGAGTCTCAAGGTATTAAAATAAATATGATTTATAATATCTTAACTGCATATGGTTTTATGGTACAACTCTATGTCTTTACCTAGCCATGAAAAAGTAAAATTATTTTACATATTTGTAAATAATAAATGAGAATTTTCTTAGTTTGGGAAAATTCTTATACCACTTTGGATTACACTTTCTGCCAGTTAATGCCAATGAACAACAATGTGCCATATTATAATAGGCTTTAATGGACATTACAACTAAAGATGAAAAGATAAATGCATGATTTGTGATATATGGAGGAATGGAAGCAATTTCCTCCTCATGTCCCATTCCCTTGTCCAACAGAATGTTTTATTTTTATTTGTTGGTATAAATTCAGAAACCAAGCCACATTTATTAAGCTCTTTCAAAAACATGGATTTTATTGGTACAAACATTTATTTAACTGGACAAATTTAGGCTTAATTGGGATTAAGCAAAAAGTTTTCAGTACTCTAAAACAAGGTGAATGCAAGTATAAGAAGTGTAACTCAAGGGAAATCCAAGGTACAAAAGTCCAGTTATCAGGACTAGGTTACCAGGTTGAATTAACAGCAAAGTCATCTTGGTACTAAAAACCATAATTTGTGGGACAAGACCCATGTAAATATATCTTGCCTTGAGTGGGGATTGGTCCTGGCTAATGTGTAAGTTTTAATCTACTGTTTGATATATGCAGAACATCTAATATGAACATATTGTAAATGTATCAAAACTTGGGATATTTTTACCATCTCTATTCTGCAGTTCTCTTTCCACAAATGAGAAAAATAAGTGGATAAATGTTTTGCTTTCTGAAAATTGACTGGGCTCAGTATTTTCTTATTAAAATGTCTTATAGCTGCACTACATGGAAATGTTGGAACTTTTGCTTTTTCATCTAAAATAACTTCTTGCTAATTTATGTGGTTACATGAGATGTTAAGATTTTATCAGATGTTACAATTCCTTAGCCAAAGTACCTGACTCATTCTTAGTGTTCAATAGTTTTTATTATTGAATATTATTAATAGTAATTGTACCCTAAGGGTCTCTTCTAGCAAGCAGAAAGATCTATTTTGTAATGAGTATTTTAATGTTTCTTCATTAGCCTCTTCAAGACATTATTTCACAGTTTTAAAAGCACCTTGCAAGAAAATTTGTCAAAGTAATCATTTACTTAATAAAACACATATATTTAAGGAATTTATTCTCAAGACTTGAGGTATTGAGTGAATGCATGCCCAAATTTTGGAAATAGGAAAAAAATGGATTAGGTCTTCAGAAGAATTCATTCTAAGAAATATGTTAGTTATATAATTAGGGTGCTTCCCATGTGAGGAAGAGGATGATGATGAAGGATGAAGAAAAAGAAAAGGACATGAAAGAGGAAAAAGATAAAGAAGAAAAGTAGAAGAACTAGAAAGAGAAGTAAAAAAAGCAGGAAAAAGAATAAAAACAACAATACCAATAAGAACAAGAACGGAAAAGAACTTTGTCAGTAGGACATCAGCATGATTTAAAGGACACCGTCCTGAAGAGTCATTATGATTGGTTTACTTTTTCTGACAATGTCTCTAAGACCTTTCGAAACCGTTTTTTTAAACATTCTCTTCATAACTGAAATAACCTTCTGATATTGACTTGGGTTCCCAAAATAATTTTCCTACAGAGAAGGTGTTGTCTTAATTAGTTAAAAATATTCTGTCCTGCCATGATGATCTTTTGATGTGTTAACTTGGCTAGGCTACACTTCCTGGTTGTTCAATCAATCTACTAATCTAAGTATTGCTATGAAGGTATTTTGAGGGTGTGATTAAATTCCAAAATTAATTGACTTTAAGCAAGGGAACTGATCCTAGGTAATCTGGGTGAACCTGATTCAACCAGTTCAAAGGCATTAAATGCAGAGCTGAGGCTTCCTTGATGAAGAAGAAATTTCACCTGTGGACAGCAGCCTCAGCCCATGATCAAAAGTTCTACCCTGCCTTCCTGATGGTTTGCCCTATGGATTTCAGATGTATGCCTCAGCCCCACTGTTTTAGATTCTTAGGCTGGTTGAAGCAAATACAATGAAATGGTTTGGCTTGAACAATGGAAATTTATCAGCTTACAAATTTGAGCCCGACAAACTGTCCAAATCAAGGCATCATCAAGGCTATGGCTTCTTCCCAAAGACTGGCTCCTAGTGATAATTGACTCCTTTGCCAAATGGCAAGACACATGGTGATGCATGCCAGTATCTCCCTTCTCTTCCAGATTTTGTTTCTTTCAGTTTCTTGCTTCCATGGCTTTCTCTCTCTCTCTGTGTGTATTCATTCCATTTATGGAGGACTCCAGTTAGAGGACTAAGACCCATTTTGATCATACTTTAACTGAAGTAGCCTCATCAATATGTTCTACTTACAATGGGTTTACACCCACAGGAATGGATTAACTTTAAGACCCTGTTTTTCTGAGGTACATACAGCTCTAAACCACCACACCCACAATCACATAAACAAACACCTTGCAATAAATATCTTGATATATGTCTCCTACTAGTTCTGTTTCTGTGGGTGCATCCTGATTGATACACCTGAGTAACATGCATCATTTATAATATGAATTAAATTGGCTGTGTGGAATAAGTTCAGTTGATTAAGAAATATATTAGTGTAATTGATCCTAGAGAACCAATTTAAACTCACAAACCTCAAAAGCATCATTGAATCAGTGACTTAAGCTTAATACTTTTCTTCATTCCCTTCATCTCTTTCCATCTGTCCCATCTGTCTCATTATTTTACTGTATCAAGGCAAGGGCAAGACAAGTTGCAAACTCAACTATGTCTAAAAGCATACAACTTCCATACACTGGATGCATTTCAACTTCACTTCATGTAGTAATAATTAATACACACAATAAGGAAGTAAAATATGTATTTATTGCACATATTCTTGACCTTCCTCTTCTCTACTTACTATCCTATTTCTGTGCTCTTCTTTAGAGAAAAAGACTTGAAATAGAATTCTCTATTTATCCCTAATATCTCCCTTATATTGTCTTTTGAATAATTTCCATCACGTTTTTGATGCCAACATTCTACCAAAATTGCTTTTACTAAGGACATGAGTAACTCCACTTTATAAATTCCATAGTAAGTTCACATACCTCCATATTACTTCAAGAATCAATGAAAAATAAAAAGTCTCAAAATAAAAATGGCAGTGGTAAGAAAAGTATACAACAAACAGCTAAGTATGTCAATAAATATTTTTACTAACAAAAAGAAAGAAAATTATAAACAGCAATAGGAATTTTTCCAAGGGTTCATAATAGGTAAGCAATAAATATTATTGCCTGACAGGATAAAAGAATGACTGAATGAATGAACAAATTAACTTAAAGGATGTCATGTGATTATGTAAGCTTTTAAAGCCATTATTAAAATAACTAAAACAGGTATGAAGAATATTTTTTTAATTTTTTTAAATTAAAAAGTTACAAGTTACTGTGTTAACACAAGATAACAACTGCATTTATTTATTGATGGACACTTGGGTTGCTTCCATCTTTTGGTAATTGTGAATAATGATGCTATGAATATTGTTGTGTGTATATCTGTTCGTGTCCTTGCTTTCAATTCTTCTGGGTATATTCCTAGTAGCGAAATTGCCAGATCATATGGGAATTCTATACTTATCTCTATGAAGAATGGCCAAACTGTCCTCCACAGTGGCTGCACCATTCTATATTCTCACCAACAGTGAATGAGTGTTCCTATTTCTCCACATTCTCTTTAACACTTTTTTTTTTTAATAGCAGCCAGTCTAGTAGGTGTGAAATGGTTGTAGTTTTGAGTTGCATTTTGGTAATAGCGAGTGCTGTTGAGCATCTTTTCATGTGCTTTTTACCCATTTGTATTTCCTTTTTGGAAAAGTGTCTGTTGAAGTTTTTTGCCCATTTTTTTAAACTGGGTTGTCTTTTTATTATTAAGTTGCAAGATTTCTTTATATATGTTGGATATTAGATCCTTATTGGATATGTGGTTTCCAAGCATTTTCTCCAATGGAGTGGGCTGCCTAACTGCAAAAAACTTCTAATACAATTTTGAATAAGAATTGTGAACAAATTGTCTTGTTCTAGATCTTAGAGGAAAAACTTTTTGCCTTTCAACTTTGAGTATGATGTTATCTCTGGGTTTCTTATTTATGCACTTTTACCAAGAAAGGATGCTGAAGTTTGTCAAATGCTTTTTCTGCATCAATAGAGATGATCATGTAATTTTTCTCCTTGATCTCTTACTGTGGTGTATTACTGTAATTGATTGTCTTATGTTGAACCATCCTTGCATATCTGGGATAAAACCCACTTGATTATAGTATATACTTCATTTAATGTGTCGTTTGAGTCACTTTACATGAATTTTGTTGACACTATTTTCAATTTTGTTCATTAGAGAAATTGGTCTGTAATTTTCATTTCTTGCAGCATCTTTATGTTGCTTTACTATTAGGATGATGTTGGCTTCATAGAAATAGTTAGGTAATGTTTCCACTTCTTTTATTTTTTTTGGAAGAGTTGAGTAAGATTGGTATTAATTCTATTTGGAATGACTGGTAGAATTCACTGTGAAGACATTTGGTCTTTGGCTTTTGGGGTGGTGGTGGGGTTGATGCCTGATTCAATCTCATTAATTGTGTTTGGTCTGTTGAGATCTTCTATTTCTTCTTCTATCAATGTAGGTTGTTTAAATGTTTTTAGAAATTGGTCCATTTCATCTAAGTTGTCCAACTTGTTGGCATACAATTTTTCGTAGTATCCTCTTATGAGCCTTTTTATTTCTGTGGTGTCAATTGTGAGGTCCCATCTCTTGTTTCTGATTTTATTCATTAACATCTTCTCTCTTTTTTTCTTTGTTAGTCTAACTAAGGGTTAGTTTTATTAATCCTTAAAAAGGTTTTTGATTTTGATAACTCTCTATATTGTTTTTTAGTATTCTCGATTTCATTTAATTCTGATCTAATCTTTATTATTTCTTTCCTTCTGTTTGCTTTGGGATTAGTTTGCTGATCTTTTTCTAGTTCCTCCAGATGTGCAGTTAGGTCTGTAATTTAGGTCTTCCTTTACTATTAATGTAGGCATTTGGGACTATAAATTTCCCTTTCAGCACTGCCTTCACTATGTCCCATGAGCTTTGGTATGTTGTGTTCTCATTTTAATTTGTCTTGCATTATTTACTGATTTCTCTCACACTTTACTCCTTGAACCATTGATTGTTTAAGAGTTTGTTGTTTAACTTTCATAGATTTATGATTTTTCCAGTTCTCTACCCATTATTGTTTTCCAGCCTCATTCTGTTGTGTTCAGAAAAAGTACTTTGTATAATTTTAATCTTTGTAAATTCATTGAGACTTGTTCTATGACCTGTCATATGGTCTAGCCTGTAGAATGATCCATTAGCATTTGATAAGAATATATTGCCTGCTGTTCTGTGGTGCAATGTTCTGTATATGTCAGGTCTAGTTCCTTTAACATAATTATTCAAGATCACTGTTTCTTTATTGATCTTCTGTCTAGATGTTCTATCTATTGCTGACAGTGGTGTACTGATGCTCCTAGTTTTATTGTAGGGGCATCTATTTCTCCCCTCAGTTTTGCCAGTATTTGCCTCATGTATTTTGGAGCACTCTAGGTAGGTGAGTGGACATTATAATTATTGTTTCTTCTTGGTAGATTGCCCCTTTTATTAATATATAGTATCCTTCCTTGTCATAACAATGGTTTTGCATTTAAAGTCCATTTTATATGATATTAATATAGCTACTTCAGCTCTTTTTTAGTTAATGTTTGTGTGGAAAATCATTTTCCAGTCTTTCACTTGCAACCTATTTTGGTCCTTGGGTCTATGGTGAGTCTCTTGAGGACAGCATATAGATGAATCATATTCTTTAATCTACTCTACCAATCTGTGTCTCTTAATTGCAGGGTTTAATCTATTAACATTCAATGACATTGCTGTAAAGGCAGTACTTGACGTCAACAATTTTATCTTTAGGATTTTATGTCACATCTTATTTTCATTTCTTTTTTTACCCTTTCAATTATCCTTCTTAATAATCTTCCTTTATATTTTTGATCTAGATGTTTCTCTACTGTCTTTTCCTTTCAACCAGCAGAATTCTCTTTAGTATTTCTTGAAGGACAGGACTCTTGTAGACAATTTATCTCAATTTCTGTTTATCTGTGAATATTTTACTCTCTCCCTAATTTTTGAGGACACTTTTCCTGGCTACAGAGTTCTTCCTTGGTAGTTTTTCTGTTTCATTGCATCAACTATGTCATACCACTGCCTTCTCACCTCCATGGTTTCAGATGAGAAATCAGCATTGAATCTTACCAAATATCCCTTATATGTGATGGATCTTGCTGCTTTCAGGTTTCACTCATTATCATTGGTGTTTGACAATCTGATTACTATGTGTCTTGGAGTAGATATGTTAGGATTTTTCTGTTTGGAGTATGCTGCATTTCCTACACATGTACATCCATGTCCTTCATAAATGTTGGAAAATTTTGGGCCATTCTTTCCTCAAATACTCTTTCTGCTTTTTTCCCCTTATCTTCTCTCTCTGAGACACCCATAATGCATATGTTTACGAATTTTGTGCTGTCATTCAATTCCCTGAGTCCCTTATCAATTTTTTTTTCTCTGTCTGTTCTTTTATATGTGCAATTTGGGGTGTCTTATCTTCTAATTTGTCATATCTTTCCTATGTCTGTTAAAGTCTGCTCTTGTGTGATTCTAGTTTATTTTTAATTTCTTCTATTGTGCCTTTCATTACCATAAGGTCTGTTATTTTTCATATATATTTACAATTTCTTCTGTATGAGCATCCAGTGTTTTCTTGTTTCCTTTATCTCTTCTTTTACCTCCTTGAATTTATTTAGGAGATTTGTATGGATATCTTTTGTGACAGTTTGAATTTTGTGAATCCCAGAAAATGACTATGTTCTTAAACCCTTTGATTGCATTAGACTCATTTCAGATTACTTTGTTAGATTGTTTTGGATTGGACTACATTAATGAGGCATAAGCAGCTTCCGCCTCTGCCCTTTTCCTGGGTCTGATATAAATGGAGACCCAGAGAAACAGAAAGAAAGAGGAAAAAGAAGGTGCCATATTGATCCTGCTATGTGAGACAGAGGACTGCAGGAAAACAGAGAAGCCCTGAAGGCTTAGAGGTCCTGGAGTCTGAAACCAGCAAAGCACAAAAGCATAGAAAGAGGTTTTTGAGGGGCTGGGCCCATGGAGCAGCTCAAGGCTCCAGAGATGAGACCCAATATGTGCCTATAGCTCACAACTAAACTTGAAAGCAGAGCAGCAAAGACTGAGAGAGGAGGCCAGAAAGAGATAAGCCCTATGCCAGGTTGTTCACAGCTGAACTCCAGGAACTGGGCTACAAGAGATGGTGAGCCTGGAAGGGAAGGCAGAGACCTAGGCAGAGATCGGCCACCATCTTACTTTACCATGTACAGCTGATTTTGGTGAGAAAGCATCTCTACTGACACTTTTACTTGGCCATTTCATAGCCTCAGAATTGCAAGATTTTCCCCTAAATAAAATTCATATTATAAAAGTCAATCCATTTCTGGTACTTTGTATCCATAGCCCTGTGGCAAACTAAGACATCTTTGACTAGTTTTTCCAAATTCTGCTTCTCCTCTGGCTGTTTAGTTTGTTCTTTTGACTGGGCCATATTTTCCTCTTTCTTAGTATGGCTTGTAATTTATTGCTAATGTCTAGGCATCTATTTATCTTCATAGCTTTGTTGGTCAGTTTCTATCTCTTGCCTGAGTTTTATTTTTATTTGGCTTTGTGCTAAGGCTCTTTTTTTGACACTTGGTTCTTCTTATTCAACTCTTTTGAATTGTCTGTGTTTAACTGAAAAAAATGAAAGAAAGAACACAAAAAAAAGGAAAAGAAAAAAGAAAAAGAAACAAAGAGGAAAAGGAAGGGGAAAAATTGAGAAAAAATGTGAGGAAAAAATGTTAAAAAAAAAAAAGAAAGGAAAGAAAAATAGTGAGCCTCTCTGTCAGGCCACTGGAGTCCAAGTAAACTCCTTCTTGCCAACCGTGCCTGCTGATTGCTCCACAGCCCTGCTTCTCCTTCTCCCAGAAGATGAAAGAAAAAAAAAATCTTGGGCTTCCCTCTCAGGCCACTGGTGCCCAGCTGGGCACCACTTTGCCAGCTATCTGCTCCAGTTGCCTTGTGGACTGGCAATTTCCCCTATGTTCAGCAAACCTACCATTCTTCTCCCTGCTTCTGGAGGACAAGCACAGCCTGCCACTCCTTACTCTGCCCAAGAATCTTAAACTATTTATAATCTGTAATTTTAACTTAAGAAAAGGAAGGAATGAAGTAGTAGCTATATGCACAATAATATTCACTGAATATTTTAAAGAGCATAAAGGAAAATAATAAAATCAAATGTTTAACATATTCAGTGAACTGTTCGATAAGGATCAAAAATAATCAGAAAGAACAGCATTTCTCAGGTGGAAAGGAACTTGCTGTGCTTCAGAAACTAACGGAAGGTCAACGTATCTGAAAGGAAGAATGTTGTAACATGAAACTGATCATTCAGGAATTATAATCCAAGTTTTAAATGCTGGAATTTATCCAAAGAGCATGAGAAGTCATTGAAGACATTTACACTGGGGATTATGGGAATAAAATGACCTTTTTTCAAAGATCATCTGGTTTCTGTGAGGAGAATGGATTGCAGAATAAGAAGAGAGGCTAAAGGGAGACCAAAAGTAAGATATTTTTATTGTCCATGTATGTGGACATCGTTTTTGTTCATCAATAATTGTTTTTCCTCTCTTGGGCACATGTGTGAAAGACTAATTCCCAGCCTCATTCAGCTGAATATTTCTGGACAATGTGTTCTTCACAGAAGAGTGTATGTCCCTTTTAGGTTAAAGCATATAGTTTCTGGTTTGAAACTTTCCAGTGATCATCCTTCCTACCATCATTACTGAGAAAGAAGGCCACGTATTAAGATGATGGAGTTACAAGATTGAAGCATCCTGAATTAGTAATTCTGCAGCCAGGAGCAAAGATGCCTAACAGAGTTGCCTTTATCCACAGCCAACTTTGCATGAGCAAGAAATAAATCTTTTCTGTGGTAAGCCACAGAGCATTGAGTGTTGCTTGATAATTTAGCCTCGCCTAAACTAATACATCAGGTGAAAGAGTGTTTTTTATTTCTCTGGTAATGGAAAATCATGGGAGTACATGAGACAGCTGGGGAGAAGCTTAGAAGGGTAAGAAAAGAGAATCTGTGACCCAGCCACAAGGATGCCCTGTGAAGAGTTGCAAACTCAAATGCTACTAGGGCCAGACAAATTATGTGAGTATTTGAAACAAACTGTGATAAGAACTGGAGATCAAATATTTCATCTATATTTGGTACTTATTAAATACACTTAGGCCAAGATTCCCCAATTTCCTGATTTTTCAAGGAAAGCTGTAGGCACATATTTTTTTAAAGATCTCTTAATTTTTAAGTTGCAAAATAATTTTATTAAATAAAATACATGATTTTATTAAATAAAATAAAGCCAATGGTCCACTGGTTGACAACATTTCAATATATTCATATATATATATATTTGTGTTTATTGATTTATATATAGAGAGATGGGTATACATGTATGTATTACACACTTATGCATTACATTATATATTTTATGTGTTAAGCCAATTCTATTTGTGTGTGTGTGTGCCAGGTGGCACGAAAGAGCATAAGAAGAAAAGGAAAAGAGAGAAAGAAAATTTTAGCACGCATTGTTCATAGACAAGTGTTAAAAAAAAAAAATAACTGATTTTTAAAAGAACTTAGTGCTCTTTTATGCAGCCTAACCAGCAAGGCAGGGAAGAGGCTGACCTGATACCAATAGTGATTCTTTCCCAAAATTATAGACATGATCACCTGAAATCTGGAATTGTTATGTGAAGATATAATTTAACTTCTGAAAACAGTTTGTACATTCAGATTACTCACACTGAGCGTATACATTTGTGTGTTTACATGTGAATGTGTGCAACAGCTCCATTAGGAGCATGCAGTAATTTCAGCATATAATAAGAAAGTGAATTAAGAGGAGAATGAATTAAAATGCAGAACCTTATCTCCAAGGGCAAGAACACATTGAACAACATTTTTAATTGTTTAAATGACAGAAATAAAGTATATTGCCATTGAAATAAAAGTTTTTATACCTCCTTTGGATAGTTCTAAGGCCATGGCTAAGTAAAGGATTGGAGCACTGGAAAATGGAACAGGTGGAAACTGCTGGCACAGCAAAGAGACAAAAATTACTGTGAAAGAGAAGCTGGAGTCATGAAGGATAGACTGAAAAACCCAAACATAATTCAATAAAGTTTTCATAAATAGATGATAAGGAGAATGGAAAAGCAATATTCAAATTTAGAATTGCTAGCAATTTTCAAAATAAGATAGAAATTCTCAGATTCAAATACTCCACTCAGTGCCAATAGAATAATATTAATAAAGAAACCCACAGCTCAATACGATATAGTAAATATAAGAAATTATTAAGAATAAAGAGAAAAATACTAAATGGTTCCAAATGGAAAAACAAAGCACCTTAAAAAGTATGGCCGGGGGATGGATGTGGCTCAAATGGTTGGGCGTCTGTCTCCCATATGGAGGGACCTGGGTTCGATCCCCAGGACCTCCCGGTAAAAAAAAAAAAAAAAAGTAAAAAGTATGGCCATGAGATAAAGATAGAAAAAACAAGCAATTAGTTCAAATTTCAAAAATAAGTTCAGAAATCCAGGGATCTATGTCCAAGTCATAAAATACATGGATCACTCGATGCCAACCCTTACTTGTGTCAATAGCACACATTGCTCTGTAGTCACAACATGCTTTCCCTTGAGCTGAAATGCAGCCTCAGCACATTCCCCAACATTGTGCTTGGCAATTGAGATGAACCCTGCTTGCCATTCTAGGCTGAGAGAGTATAGAGGAGGACAGATTTACAGGCAGTCACAAAAAATAGCTTCCCCTATGTGCAAACAGAACTGCCTGACATGGCTATTAACACAGTTTCATGGCCCAGTGATATCTGAACTTCCTCTTGGCAGGATTTCCCAGAAACTGGACAGCTTCACTCAGGTATGACTGTGCTTACAATCAGCCATGACTTTCTCATTCAGCCTCCTTTACCTCTCTGAATTATTGGGTATCATTGCTTTTTTGTCAATCTCTTCTAATTACATTCTGATTCATAAGATGAGATGTAAAAAGTCTAAGCTTTTTATTTGTTTTAATAGTGTCTTATTATGGGGTCTCTAACAGGTTTTCCTAGTTTTCAACACACACGCAGTTTCATCCCAATTTTGTATCATGTCCGTCTTCACGAAAATGTGGAAGTTAGAAGAAATGCTGTCACCTTCCTTCCATGTCTACTTTTAGACCTAGATTATGCAAGGGTTTTCTATGTTTGGATGTTTTGAGAAAATTTTACTCTAGGGCTAATGGGGCCCTGGGATTATTATATTACAGTGCTTCTTAAATAATTCCATCAGTGTAGTTAAGAGTATGAATATTTATCTCCAGGATTCTGGAGGCATATGCTAAGCAAGCAAAATAGTTTTTGAAATCACAAATTTTATCTTAGAAAGCATGAAAATATCTCTGAATAAATACCATGTCAATATAGTTTTAATATAAAATATTTTAAATCATTACTGACTAAACTTGACACTCCAGAAGTATTGAGACAGTAACTTCCGTGCATGCCACCAGTTAACTCTATCCTAGAAGGTAGTTTGAAAAACCAAGTTGTATAACAACCATTAAACATGAAGTAAACTTTTATTGTAATATAATGAATTTTTTTTCTGAATTAAGTATTAAAAATTACCAATTTTAAGGAAACATTTGGCAAACTATTCAGAAAAGTCCTGAAACTATAATTACTGCTCTCAACTTCATGCACATTTAATATAAATTTCCTTGTCTTACATCCTCATCCACAGAATGCAATAAAATGAGATATTATTTCATACTTGTTAGACTGGCCTCTATTAAAAAGTCAGAAAACTATAAATATTGGAGAGGATATAGAGAGATAAGAACACTTATTCACTGTTAGTGGGAATGTAGAATGGTACAGCCACTGTGGAGGATTGTTTGGCAGTTCCTAAGGAATTTGAATACAGACTTGCTATGTGACCCAGCAAAACCATTACTAGGTAAATACCTAGAAGAACTGAGAGCAGTGACATGAATAGACATCTGTACACCGATGTTCATAGCACGATTGCCAAAAGTTGAAAACAACACAGGTATCCATCAACTGATGAATGGATAAACAAATTGTGGTATATACACACAATGGAGTATTATGCAGTGGTAATAAGAAATGAAGTCATGAAGCAAATGACAACATAGATGAAACTGGAGGACATTATGTTAAGTGAAACAAGCCAGATACAAAAGGACAAACAATGTATGATTGTGCAATTTGAACTAAATGTATTATGTCAACTTATGGAGTTAAAAATTAGAATACAGGTTACCAGAAAATAGAATGAGGGTAGATAATGGAAAACTGATGGTTATATCTGTGCAGAATTGATTAAATGGTTGTTTGTAAATCATTGGAAATGAATGGAAATGGTGAGAGCACATCATGATGTTTGTGACTAGCAGAGCTATTATATGGGTATGACAGTGGTTGAAAGGGAAAATCTAAGGACATGTATATTCCCAGAAAGAAAGCTAAAAAATGTAACGTGGGACTATATAACATAGTGAAACCTCGT
>JAQZBX010004963.1:0-58074 GCA_029593785.1 Cabassous unicinctus | reverse complement strand
CCGCATCAGCCCAGGGCACCGCGCGAGCCGGCCTGCCCTCACAAGGAGGCGCCGGGAAGCGAACCCGGGGCCTCTCATATGGTAGACGGGTGCGCTATCCATTGCGCCACAGCCGCTTCCTGCCGTGAGGTTGCTGCATCAGCCCACGACACCGCGCGAGCCGGCCTGCCCTCACAAGGAGGCGCCGGGAAGCGAACCCAGGGCCTCTCATATGGTAAATGGGTGCGCTATCCATTGCGCCACAGCCGCTTCCTGCCGTGAGGTTGCTGCATCAGCCCACCGCACCGCTCAGGCCGGCGTGCCCTCACAAGGAGGCCTCGGGGCGCGAACCCGGGCCTCCCATATGGTAAACGGGGGCTCTATCCACTGAGCCACACCCGCTTCCCTCCTCTGTTTTTTTTTAATGGCCGCTAGTCTAATGGGTGTAAGATGGTATTTAATTGTAGTTTTGATTTGCATTTCCCTAATAGCTAGTGATGTTGAGCATCTTTTCATGTGCTTTTTAGCCATTTATATTTCTTATTTGGAGAAGTGTCTGTTTAAATCACTTGCCCATTTTTAAAATGGGTTGATCCATCTTGAGTTGATTTTTGTATAAGGTGTTAGATGGTGTTCCTCTCTCATTCTTTTGGATATGTATATCCAGTTCTCCAAGCACCATTTGTTGAAGGGGACATTCTCTCCCAGATGAGGGGGATTGGTGGCCTTGTCGAATATCAGATGACTATATATGCTAGGATCTATATCAGTACTCTCAATTTGGTTACATTGGTCAGTATGTCTATCCTTGTGCAAATACCATGTGGTTTTGACCACTGTAGCTTTGTAGTTTTAAAGTCAGGTAGTGTGATTCCTCCAATTTTGTTTTTCTGTTTCAATATGTCTTTGGCTATTCAAGGCCTCTTGCCCTTCCAAATAAATTTCATAGTTAGTTTTTCCAATTAATTAAAAAATGCTGTGTTGATTTTTATTGGGACTGCATTAAATATGTAGATTAGTTTGGGTAGGATAGACATCTTAGTGATATTTAGTCTTCTTATACATGAACAAGGAATATTATTCCATTTATTTAAGTCTTCTTTGATTTCCTTTAACAGTGCTGTGTAGTTTTCTATGTATGTCATTTACATCTTTAGTTAAATTTAATCCTAGTTATTTGATTTTTTTAGTTACTATTGTAAATGGTATTTTTTTCTTGATTTCCTCCTCAAATTGTTCATTATTGGTGTACAGAAATGCTACTGATTTTTGAACATTGATCTTATAACCTGCAACTTTACTGAACTCATTTGTAATTTCTAGAAGCTTTGTTGTAGATTTCTCAGGGCTTTCTATCTATAAGATCATGTCATCTGAAAATAGTGAAATTTTTACTTATTCCTTTCCAATTTGGATGCTTTTTATTTCTTTTTCTTGCCTCAGTGCTTCATCAAGTACTTCTAAGACAATGTTCAATAGGAGTGGTGATAGTGGGCATCCTAGTCTTGTTCCTGATCTTATAGGGAAAGCTTTTAGGATTTCACCACTGTGTATGATGTTAGCTGTGGGTTTTTCATATATACCCTTTATCATGTTCAGAAAGTTTCCTTCTATTCCTATCTTTCACAGTGTTTTTATCAGGAAAGGGTGCTGAATGCTTTTTCTGCTTCAGAAGAGATGAAGAGATGATCATGTGATTTTTTTCTTTTGATATGTTTATATGGTGTATTACATTGATTGATTTTCTTATGTTGAACCATCCTTGCATACCTGGAATGAAACCCACTTGGTCATTGTGTATAATTCATTTGATGTGTTGTTGAAAATGATTATCAAGTATTTTGTTGAGGATTTTAGCATTTAGGTTCATTAGAGAAATTGGTCTGTAATTTTCCTTTCTTGTGGCATCTTTGTTTGGCTTTGATATTAGGGTAATCTTGGCATCATAGAAGTAGACAATATTCCTTCTACTTCTATATTTTGGAAGAGTTTAAGCAGGACTGGTGTTAGTTCTTTCTGGAATGTTTGGTAGAATTCACCTCTGAAGCCATCTGGTCCTGGGCTCTTCTTAGTTGGGAGGTTTTTGATGACTGAATCTATCTCTTTACTAGTGATTGGTCTATTGAGTTCATCAGTTTCTTCTTTCATCAATGTAGGCTGCTTGTGTGTTTCTAGGAATTTGTCCATTTCCTCTAAATTATCCTTCTTTTTGGCATATAATTTTTCAAAGTATCCTCTTATGATACACTTTATTTCTGTGGGGTTGGTGGTGATATCCCCTTCCTCATTCCTTATTTTGTGTATTTGCATCTTCTTTCTTTTTTTATTTTTGTTAGTCTAGCTAAGGGTTTGTCAATTTATTGATCTTCTCAAAGAACCAGCTTTTGGTTTTGTTTATTTTTTCTAGTGCTTTCTTATTTTCTATTTCATTTAGTTCTGCTCTAATCTTTGTTATTTCTTTCTTTCTTCTTCCTTTGGGGTTAGTTTGTTGTTCTTTTTATCATTCCTCCAGGTGTGCAGTTAGGTCTTCAATTTTAGCTCTTTCTTCTTTTTTGATATATGAATTTATGGCGATGAATTTCCCTCTCAGTGCAGTTTTTGCTGCATTTCATAGGTTTTGATAAGTTGTGTTGTCATTTTCATTTGTTTCAAGGTAGTTACTGATTTCTTTTGAGATTTCCTCCTTGTCTCACTGTTTGTCTAAGAGTGTGCTGTTTAACTTCCATATCTTTGTGCCTAGTCTGGTTCTCTGGCCCTTACTGATTTCCAGCTTCATTCCATTGTGGTCAGAGAAATTATTTTGAATGATTTCCACCTTTCTGAGTTCATTGAGAATTTTTCCGTGGCCTAACATGTGGTCTATCTTGGAGAATGATCCATGTGCACTCAAGAAAATGTATATCCCACTGTATTTGGATGTAGTGTTCTGTATATGTCTATTATGTCCAGATCCTCTCATGTATTCTTCAAGGTCTTTGTTTCTTTATTGATTCTCTGTTGCGATCTTCTGTTTAATGGTGATAATGGAGTATTAAAGTCCCCCACTGTTATTGTAGAGGTGTCTATTTCTCTACTGAGTTTTTCCAGTGTTTGCCTCATGTATTCTGAGGCATCCTGGTTAGGTGCATAAATGTTTATGATTGTTCTTTCTTTTTGAAAGATTACCCATTTTACTAATATATAGTGTCCATTTTTGTCTCTTAAAATAGTTTTGCATTTAAAGTTTATTTTGTCCAATATGTCCAATAGCTACTCCTGCTCTTTTTGGTTATTGTTTGTTGTAATATTATTTTCCAGTGATTCACTTTTAGCATCCTTGAATCCCTGGGTCTAAGGTGGGTTTCTTGTAGACAGCATATAGATGGGTCATATTTCCTTATCCATTCTGCCAATCTATGTCTCTTGTTTTGTGTATTTAATCTATTAACATTCAGTGTTATTACTCCCATGGATTACTTACATTAGCCATATTTTCTTTGGGTTTATGTTGTTTTTATTTTTTATTTTTTGTCTTTTTAGTTGTTCTTCCAGTCTCCTCCATCTCTCTAACTCCTGTTTTTTTCCTTTCAACCTGCAGAGCTCCCTTTAGTATTTCTTGAAGGGCAGGTTTCTTATTGGCATACTCTCTTAATTTCTGTTTACCTGTGAATATTTTGAACTCTCCATCATTTTTGAATACCAGCTCTGCTAGATAGAGCATTCTTGGCTAGAAGTTCTTTTTTTTCTTTTAGTACTTTAGCTATGTCATACCATTCTTGCCTCCATGGTTTCAGATGAGCAATCAGCAGTTAATCTTATTGAGCTTCCCTTTATGTGATGGTTCTCTTTTCTCTTGCTGATTTCAGTATTTACTCTTTGTCTTGAGCACTGGACTGTTTGACATGCATATATCTTGGAGTAGGCCTGCTGGGATTTATACTCTTTGGGGTGTGCTGCACTTTCTGGATATGTATATTCATCTCCTTCTATACGCTTGGAAAGTTTTCAGCCATTATTTCCTCCAATGCTCCTTCTGTCCCCTTTCCCTTCCCTTCTCCCTCTGGGATGCATATAATGCATATGTTTGTGTGCTTTGTGTTGTCGCTCAAATTCCTAAGTCCCTGCTGGATTTTTTCTATCTTTTATCTATCTGTTCTACTATCTGTTTGATTTCATATATACTGTCTTTCACATCACTAATTCTTTCCTCTGCCTGTTCAAATCTGCTGTTATATGATTCCAGTGTCTTTTTTATTTCTTGGATTGTGCTATTCAGTACCATCATATCCATCATCTTTTTATGTATGTTTACAATTGCTTCAATATGGTCACCCAATGTCTTCTTAATATCCTTAATCTCTTCGTTCATTTTATTAAGTTGGTCAAGGATATTTGTTTGGACAGCTTTGATTAATTGTTTGATGTTCTGGATCTCTTCCTGGTTTTTGGTTTGTTCATTGGGACTGGGCCATGTCTTCCTGTTTCTTGGTATGGTTTGTAATTTTTTGTTTCTGTCTAGTCATCTTTATATCTTGATCAGTTTGTTCATTTAATTAGCTTCTCTCTCTACTCTATGTGATAATTTAGCTGCTGTTTTTGTGTGTGTGTTAAGTTTTCTCTTTGACTTGTTCTTGTTCTATTTCCTTGCTGTTTTCTATATTCCCTTGAAGGAAAAAGATCAGGGCCAGAGCAAGTGAAATACATAAGAAAAGAAAAAGGATAACAGTAATAATAATAGTAAAAGTTACTATTATTACTGAGAGGGAAATTCATGTAAGAAGTGTAAAGTAATAGGAATAAAAAAGCAAAATACCTACAATGAAATGGGAACCTGAACAGAGAAAAATTCATAGAATGAATTAAAAGACCAGACTGATGAGGAAAGAAGGAAAGAGGAAAGAAAGGAGAAAAAGAAAAAAATGATAATAAAAGAAAGAAAACAGAATAGATGAGATAGTAATAAAAACCACAGGAATTGAGGACTAAATAAAAAGAGGTGGAATGTAAGAACATCAACAGAAAGCAGAGATAGAAAGATGAAGGAAGGAAAAGAGATAGCATTGGTACAAAAAAATCAGTATACACAGAAAAGGGGAAATCCAGGAAGAGGAAACACAGCAAACAAAAAATAAGCCAACAGCACCTAATTAAAAAAGAAAAAAAAATATGGTGAAGAGGGGAATAGAGGAAAGAAAAACAAGAAACAAACAAATAAACACACACACAAGCAAGCAGTCAAACAAAAACTAAGGAAGAACAGCTTTCTCTCTTAAGCCCCTGTAGAGCTCAGGCTGCCGGTGTTCATCAATCAGTTACCCTGCAGCCTTCCTTCTGCAGGTTTTTTAGTGGGTTTTATCGAGTAAAGTAAGTTAAATTTTTAAAGAAACTAACCCTTTTTTTAGGAAAGATAAGAGACCCAATAAAAGATAATATAGAAATAATGTCTATGTTTTCCCTGTCCTAAAGTATCAGCTGGATGTTTGATTTCCCGGTGGATCACTACTCTAAGAGGAGCTGGAGCCAGGAATCGAACTAGGGACCTTGTATATTCAAGGCAGAAACTCCTCCACTGAGCTAAACTTTCTCAGTTGAACTTCAGAAAGTTATCCAGTCACTTTCCCTAGGGCAGGTTTGATTCTTTGCAGTTGGATAGACTTCTGCTGATTAGGAGCCTGTCTGTCCCTGCCCCCTTTCTATTCTTATTGTTTTTTCTCCCATGGCAGCAGGATGTGATAGCCTGTGTGATCAGATTCCTTCTTACTTCTTCTGGTCAGTTTAGTTCCCTTTCAAAATTCAAATGGGATCCTGGTGACTGAACTCACTGCAAAGAAATGACTCTCAACCCTCTTCCAGACCACCCTTTCCTCCCAGGGAACCCTAAATAGGTTCTTGGAAGCTTATTAAGTGCTTCCTACTGCCCACCTACCTTAGGGGGGTTGAAATTTTGATAGTTTTCAGCACAGGACTAGTCAATTGCCTGACTCTGCCTTCTTGAGGCCAAATTTCTCTATCCCAGGGCAATTAGGTTAATCAGACTGTTTCAGCAGATTCACCTATTCCCTCTTCCTGGTACCACTTCAAGCCAGCAAGCATGTTTCTCAAAGCTCAAAGGGGGTCCAGGCAACCAAACCCACAGAAAGGAAACCCCTCCTCCTTTCACCAGAACACTCCCACTTTTGGAGTACACTCCCTCCTGCTGGGTGGCCAGCAGGAGTTGGGGCTCGGGGCTCACAGTGGTTTTGCCTTGAGAGTGGGGCTTAGCCATTCCATAGTTTCCAGTCTTAGAGGCAAGAACCTCAGGGTTTTACCTTGAACAATTTATCTCTTTGTCCAGCTCTGTCCAGATCGATGCCCTGAAGCCTCCTGCTCTGTGGGTTCCCCAAACAGCTCACTTGGGAAGGATCTTGCCCCCACTCAGCCATTTTTTGCGAGAGAGATGGTGAGTCCACACTTAAACCGCCACCTTTTTGCCCGGATCTCCTGACTCATTTTGAAATCTCTTAGCCATATATACTCATTTGTCTTTACCTTTTCCCCCTCTCAGTCAAGGTCTTTCTCCAGTTGCATTGCTAGTTGGTGCTTGGTAGTGATCCCTCGGTGTCAGAGTGGCTCATCCCCAGGAGTCATGTCCCATGCTGGGGGCAGAGAAGGTAATGCATTTATATGCTGAGTTTGGCTTAGAGCAACAAGGATGCTCTCAGGAGGTAACACTAAGGCACGCTATAATGCTAGGCTAAGTTTCAATTTCAAAAGTAAAGGTTCATAAGTACAGTCATCAATATCAAGCATCTGTCAATGGACCATCCTCCTTCAGTAGTACTCAGGGGATTCTTGATGTTCCTTTAGAGAATGTGACAGAGCTCCCCAGGATGGGAATTTGATATTCTTTCAGTTATTGTGTGACACTCCACCCACCATGATAATGCCCCATGAACACCTGAACACATTTATATGCCTTATATGTATGTCCCAGGTGAACCTCCTCTCATGTTTCCCCCATCACTGAGACCCCGCACAAATGATCTTCCCCTGTTATAGTTGTAACCCTTCTGTGATTCAAAACTTTTTCAAAAAATGAAGTCAACAAAATAACCAAATACAATTAATAAGAAAATGAAATAATAATGATAGTTTTAAAAATAAGAAATAAAATACAAAAAATAAAATAAAAATTTAAAAAATGGGATAATAAAAAATAATGGAAAAAATTTAAAAAAAATTTTTGACATTGTGTCTTTCATCAGTGTAAGATCTGTTGTCATGTAGGTACAGTGATATTTTCTTCCATTTATTCCCCCAGTGTCTTACTTTTTTCATTTTGTCATCAAAGAAGTTTAGCTTACAGAAAAGTCACATACAGAATGAGCAGGAAGGCATTGGATTCGCATCCTGGGGAGTCCTGCTACCTTCTCAAATAGAGGTGCAGGAATCTCTTGAGAGCACAGGCAGTGCCTAAAAGGGGAGGACAGGCAAGTATGTCAAGCCCTCAATGTTGTTGCAAATAACTATTTATTTTGCTCTTCAAGGAGTGAAGCCTGGTGGTTGTCATGGGCCCCAATGGGAGGAGGAGGGTAGAATAGAATAGATGGATGATGGGGCATTTTGGGTCAATAGAAGTGTTCTACATGATCTTGTAATGATGGATACAGACCATCATTACAAATTCCATCAAAAATTATAAAAGTGTATGGTCCAAAATGTAAACCATAATGTAAACCATTAACAATGGTTGGTAGCTATGTTTCAATATTTGTACATCAATTGTAACAATTGCACCATCGACATATAAATTGTTATTAATAGGGAAAAGGGGAAATGGGAGAAGATGTTGGGTATATGGGAATCCCCTATATTCTATATCTTCTTTCTTTCTTAATGAAAACTGTAATAATTTGGGGGTATTTTTAAAAATGTTTTCCTTTTTTTAGTTCAAAAAGATTACTTATTGTAGGATCTTATAAATGAACAAGTTGTTTAAATTTGGCCTTTGAAAGTAGGAAGTTTAATAATTACCACTTCAACACCTGTGATTTTGAGAAAGTGTATATTTTTTGCATTTACTCTCCATTTAATTTTTTAAATACATTTTTTTTACAGAAGTTGTGAACTTACAAAAGAATCAGGCACATTTGTAGAATTCCCATACAACATCCTTCAACAATGCACCACACCATTGTGGAACATTTGTTACAGATTATGAGATAATATCAGTCTATTACCACTAACTATGGTCCATAGCATATATCTGGCATATTTCTTCCATATCCCTATTATTAACATAGAATATCTTTGACATTGATGCAAGAATATTACAGTATTGCTGTTAACAATAATCCATAGGTTGCATTAATTATATTTTCCCCCTGCTTCTCCACATGCCCACCACCCTGCAATAGTGACATACATCCGTTCTAGTTCACAGAAGGATATTCTTGCATTTGTACCATTAACTACAATTTCATCGAACTCTGGGTACACTGTGTTATTCAGTCCCTAGATTATTCTCTAGCTTTCTTTCTATTGACATTTACATCCCTAGACTACCCTTTTCAGCCACAATCCCATGTGTAAACCAGCTGCTACTCACTATAATGTATTACCATCAACTCTATCCATTTCCACACTTTTTCAATCAAGTTAGTTAAAACTTCTACATACATTAAGCATCAGTACTCTTTCACAGCCTTCCACTTATCTACTAATAACCTATACTCTAGGTTTTAATTCCATGCATTTATTCTTCATGTTTAGTTCACAATAGTGAGACAATGAAATATTTGTCCTTTTGTGTCTGGTTTATTTCACTTAGCATAATGTCTTCAAGATTCATCCATGTTAACATATGTGTCCCAGTTTCATTTCTTCTTACTGCAGCATAGTATTCCATCATATGTATATACCACATTTTGTTTATTTATTCATTGGTTGATGGGCACTTGTGTTGTTTCCATCTTTTGGCAATTGTGAATAATGCCGCTATGGACATCAATGTGCAGATGTCTGTTCATGTAACAGTTTTCAGATCTTTTGGATATATTCCTAGTAGAGGAATTGCTGGATCATATGGCAGTTCTATATTTAACTTCCTGAGGAACTTCCAAACCGTTTTCCACAGAGGCTGCACCATTTTACAATCCTACCAAGAGTGAACGAGTGTTCCTATTTCTCCATATCCTTTCCAGCACTTATTGCTTTTTTTTTTTTTAATAATGGCCATTCTATGTGGTATGAGATGATATCTCATAGTCATTTTGATTCGCCTTTCCCTAATATCTAGTGATATTGAATATTTTTTTCATTTGCTTTTTGGCTATTTGTTTTTCCTTTTTGGATAAATGTCTATTTAAGTCTTTTGCCCATTTTTTAAATTGGACAGATTGCTCTGCTATGGTTGAGTTGTATGATCTCTTTATATAGAATGAATATCCCTTATTGGATATGTGGTTTCCAAATATTTTCCCCCATTGAGTGGGCTGCCTTTTAACCTTCTTGATGAAGTCCCTTGAATCACAAAAGTGTTTAAGTTTGAGGAGGTCACATTAATCCATGTTTTCTTTTGTTGTTCATGCTTTCGATGTAAGGTTTAAGAGTGTACCACCTACCTCAGGTCTTGAAGTTGTTTTCCTACATTTTCTTCTAGGAGCTTTATTTTTCTTGCTTTTATATGTAGCTCATTGATCCTTTTTGAGTTAATTTTTGTATAAGGTGTGAGATAGGGATACTCTTTCTTTCTTTTGGATATGGATATCCAGTTCTCCCAACATCATTTGTTGAAGAGACTGTTCTGCCCCAGCTGGGTGGTTTGATAGACTTGTCAAAAATCACTTGACCATAGATTTGATGGTCTGTTTCTGAACCATCAATTCAATTCCATTGGTCTATGTGTCTATCTTTATGCATGGACCATGCTGTTTTTACCACTGTAGCTAGGCAATATGATTTAAAGTCCAGAAGTTAGAGTCCTCCAACTTTGCTTTTTCCATTTTATGATGTTTCTGGCTATTTGGAGCTCCTAACCCTTCCAAATAAATTTGAAAATTGTATTTTCCTTTGTTTAAAAAATGCTAGTGGATTTTTAAAATCTGGATTGTATAAAATCTGTACATCAATTTGGGTAAAATTGACATACAAATGATATTTAGTCTTCCAATCCATGAGCATGTGATGCTCTTCCAATTATTTAGGTCTTTTTAAAATTTCTCTTAGCAATGCATTGTAGTTTTCTGAATACAAGTGCTTTACATCCTTGGTTAAGCTTATTCCTAAATATTTGATTCTTTTAGTTGCTATTGTAAATGGAATTTTTTTCCTGACTTACTCCTCAGATTGCACATTACTAGTGTATAGAAACACCACTGTTTTTTGTGTATTGATCTTTTATCCTGACACTCTACTGAAATCGTTTATTAGCTCTAGCAGCTTTGTTGTAGATATTTTGGGAGTTTCGAAGTATAGGATCATATCGTCTGCAAATGGTGAAAGTGTTACTTCTTCCTTTCCAATGTGGATGCCTCTTATTTCTTTTTCCTGCTTGATTGCTCTAGCTAGAACCTCTAGCACTATATTGAACAACAGTAATGACACTAAACATCCTTGTCTTGTTCCTGATCTCAATGGGAAAGCTTTCAGTCTTTCAACATTGAATGCAGTGTTAGCTGTGGGTTTTTCATATATGGCCATTATTATGATGAGAAAGTTTCCTTCAATTTCTATCTTTTGTAGTATTTTTATCAAGAAAGGATGATATATTTTGTCAAATGCCTTTTCTGTGTCAATCAATAGCATCATGTGATTTTTCTTCTTTGGTTTATTAATGTGGTGTACTATGCTCACTGATTTTCTTGTGTTAAACCATCCTTGCATACCTGTTATAAAACCCACTTGATCATGACAAATAAATCTTTTAATGTGTTTTTGGATTCAGTTAGCAAGTATTTTGTTGAGGATTTTTGCATCTATATACATTAGGAAAATGTATCTGTAATTTTCTTTTTTCATAATATCTTTATCTGGCTTTGGTATTAGGGTGATATTAGCTTCATAGAATGAGTTTGGTAGCATTCCTTCTTTTTCAGTTTTTTGGAAGAGCTAGAGTAAGATTGGTATTAAATCTTCTTTGAATGTTTGGTAGAACTCAACTGTGAAATCATCTGGTTCTGGGCTTTTCATTTCGGTGAGTTGTTTGATGACTGCTTCAATCTCTTACTTGTGATTGTTTTGTTGAGATCTTCTATTTCTTCTAGCGTCAGTGTAGGTTATTCTAATGTTCCTAGGAATTTTTCCATTTTGCCTACATTGCCTAGTTTTTTGGTGTACAGGTTTTCATAGATCTTATGATCTCTTTTATTTCTGTGGGGTCAATAGTAATGCCCCAGTTTTCATATTTTATTTTATTTGTTTGCATCTTCTCTCTTGTTTTCTTTGTCACTCTAGTGAAGGGTTTGTTGATTTTGTTAATCTTCCTGAAGAACCAAATTTTGGTTTTGTTAATTCTCTCTATTATTTTCTTTGTTCTCAATTTCATTTATTTCTACACTGATCTTTCTTATTTCATTTCTTCTACTTGCTTTGAGAATAGTTTGCTGTTCATTTTCTCGTTCTTCCTTGTGTGTAGTTAGGTCATTGATTTTAGCTCTTTCTTCTTTTTAATATAAGCATTAAGGGCTATAAATTTCCCTCTCAGCACTGACTTCGCTGCCTCCCATTGGTTCTGATATATTGTGTTCTTGTTTTCAGTCATCTTGAGATATTCATTGATTTCTCTCACAATTTCATCTTCAATCTACTGATTATATAAGAGTGTGTTGTTTATTCTCCATATGTTTGTGAATTTTCCCTTTTTCCATGTGTTGCTGATTTCCAGTTTTATTCCATTATAATCAGAGAAAGTGCTTTGTACATTTTGATCTTGTTGAAATTATTGAGATCTGCTTTGTGACCCAACATATGGTCTATCCTGGAGAAATATCCATGATCACTTGAGAAGAATGTATATCCTGCTGTTTTGGAGTGCAATGTTCTGTATATGTCTATTTTGTTTAGTCCAGTTATCATATTATTTAAGTTTTCTCTTTCTTTAATGATCTTCTCCCCAGATATTCTATCCAACGATGATAGTGGTGTATTGGAGTCTCCAATCATTGTTGTAGTTGTATCTATTTCTACCTTTAGTTTTACCAGTGTTTGCCTCATGTATCTTGGGGCATCCTTGTAAGGTGCATATACATTTATGATTGTTTCTTCCTGGTGAATTGCCTGGTTTACTAATATATAATGTCCTTTCTTGTCTCTAATAACAGTTTTACTTTTAAAGTCTATTTCATCTGATACAAGTATAGCTACTCCAGTTTTGTTGTTGTTGTTATTTTTTGGTTACTGCATGTGGAGTATCTTTTACTAACCTTTCACTTTCAATCTATTGGTATCCTTGGGTCTAAGGTGAGTCTTTTGTAGATAGCATATAGATGGCTCTTATTTTCTTATCCATTCTTCCAGTCTGTGTCTTTAGATTGGGACATTTAATCCATTAACATTCATTATTATTATTGTAAAGGCAGTTCTTTTACACTTTTAGGTACTTTTGCTGATATAATCTTCATTTTCAGACTATCTTCCAAGCCTCTCTCCTGTGTTTTCTTTTCAGGCTGTAGAATTCCCTGTAGTGTTTCCTGCAAAGCCAGTCTCTTGGTTACAAACTCTCTCAGTTTCTGTTCCTCTGTGAATATTCTAAGCTTGCCCTCATTTTTGAAAGAAAATCTTTCCAGATAGAAGAACCTTTTCTGGCAATTTTTCTCTTGCAGTATCTTAAATATATCATACCTTTGCCTTGTTGCTTCCATGGTTTCTGATGAGAAATTGGCACTTAATCCTATTGAGCTTCCCTTTTCTCTTGCTGCTTTCAGAATTCTCTCTTTGTCTTTGACATTTGATATTCTGATTAGTATGTGTCTCAGAGTTGTTCTATTCAGATTTATTTGAATAGGAGTGTGATGTGCTTCTTGGACACAGACATCTATGTCTTTCAATAGGGTTGGGAAATTTTCTACCATTGTTTCTTCAAATATTCCTTCTGCCCCTTTTCCTTTCTCTTCTCCTTCTGAGCCACCCATGACATGTTGTTTGCACATCTCTTGCCATTTTTTAGTTCCCTGAGACCCTGTTTACTTTTTTCCAGTCTTTTCTTCATCTGTTCTTTTGTGTGTTTGCTTTCAGAGGCCATGTCTTCAAGGTCACCAATCCTTTCTTCTGCCTCCTCAAAGCTGCTGTTACATGCCTCCAGTGTATTTTTAATTTCATTTATTATGCCTTTCATTCCCATAAGAGCTGCTGTTTTTCTAGTTTTGCTTTCAAATTCTTTTTTGTGCTCACCCAGTTTCTTCTTATCCTTAATATCTTTAGCCATTTCATTGAATTTATTAAGAAGATTTGTTTAGAACATCTATGATTAGTTGTCTCAACTCCTATATGTCATCTGGAGGCTTATCTTTTTCCTTTGACTGGGCTATGTCTTCCTGTTTCTTGGTATGGATTGTAATTTTTTTGTTGGAGTTTTGGCATCTAACTTAATACATGTATTTATTCTGGGCACAGTTTCTCTCTTTAGTTTATGGCTTTCTTCCCCTTTACCCTTTGCTGGTTGTGTTGTAGGAGCCAAAGATATAGTTGGTACTGTAAGCTGTGGATGCTGAAACTATTTGCATTGCACAGGAACCAATGAAGCTTCTCCCACCTTTCTTCTCTGCCAGAGGTAGGGAAAGAGCCACAGCCCTGTGTAATAATCCAAGTTGTGCAGGCCAAGTCCATCTGTAGTTGCCCGGAGAGGCTATTGATGCTTAACATCCCTTCCTTCCCTGCCTGGGCCAGAGATGGAACTGCAGGTTTGGGCAGCAATCTCTGCCATGCAGGTTCAAAATGACTGCAGTTGCCCAGGTAGACTGATGTAGAACCAGCTCCTCCCTTCTCTTCCATGGGTGTGGATGGACCCTCCAGAATGCCCAACAATCTAATCTGTGTGGTCCAAATGCACCTGAGTTGCACTGAAAGGCTGAGGGAGTACTGTCCCTTCTGCCTTTTAAGGTTGGGGATGGAACCAGAGGCACCCAACAGTTCAGTCCATTTGGCTGAAAGTGCCTGCTATTGCCCGGACAGTCTTAGGAAATAGCAGTCTCCTCCTATCCTATTGAGGGGTGAGGGTGAATCCACAGGTTTCCACCAGTCCAGTCTGTGTAGGCTGAATGTGCCTGCCATTGCCAAGGAAGGCTAAGGAAGCACACTTCACCTCCTTTCTTACTTGGGGGCAAGGATGGAGCTACAGGTATCTGAATTTTCAGTTGTGTGGGCCAAAAGCACTTGCAATTACTCAGAGAAGCTAGGGAAGCACAGTCCCTCTCTTGTCTTATCATGGGTGGAGGTAAAGCCACAGGTGTCCAACAGTCAAGTTTGTGCAGGCCAAAACTGCCTGAAGTTGCCCTGAGAGGCTGAAGAAACACCAGCTTCCTCTTATTCTATGGGGGTGGAGGAGTAGAGATGGAATCTAATGTGCTCAACAAACCAGTTTGTGTGGGCTGAAAGTGCCTGCAGTTGCCCAGAGAGACTGAGGAAACACAGCTCCTCTCCTATCATATTGGAATTTGGGAATGGGGCCTCAGGTGTCCAAATATTCACTCTGTGCTGGCTGAATGTACCTGCAGTTACCTGTAGAGGCTGGTGCAGGTCCCTGCAGCTTCTTCCCTGCCAGAGTTGGGCTGAAACCTAGGCTAGGGCTGTAGTCCAATCTGGGTGGAAAGAAGCTGGTCTCTATTGTCACTGTATTTTTCAATCAGCCCTGCTTTCCCTCATGCCTGGGATAGAGTTAAAATGGCAGCTACCGGCCTCTTTCTAACTTGGATAGGTTCAAACTTTAGCTGTTGTTAGGATTATACTTTAGCCAGTTGAATTTACTAATCAGTAGCTGAAGTTGGTACATGACTGTCTCTTCCTCCCCCGTTTTTGGGAAATGGAGCTTCCAACTCCAGCCATGGCAGAATAGCTCCCAAGGCAACTTGTGCTGTCAGTGAAGGATACGCACTGGCCTCCATGACCTGGAGTGTTCTATTCATGCAATTTGACTGAATATGGGTAGTCTCCTTCTTCCATTCTTTCAAGGATGTTTCAGAATGCTCTTCTGGTCTCCTAGTCCCCCAAACAGGCTCTTTAGACAGCTCTGGACAAGAGCTATAGGACAAGTTGACTCTTGGAACTCCTTACTCAGCTGTCATCTTGCTGAGACTCCTATTTTCCATTTAATTTTAATATTTTTTTGCCAAGATTTTATGATTTAAAATGATTTATTGAGGAAATGTAAATGTATAATACTAGCAGTTTGATTAAACAAATTAGATTATACCATACAGTGGAGTACTAGACCACTATTAAAATGATGTTGAAGAGCTATTAATGATATAGAAAGATGTTCAAGGTGTTAAACATAAAAAACACTTCACAAACCAAAATATGTGGCAAAATGCCATTTTGTAAAGTATATGAAGAAAACACACCACTGTTCTTAGTAGTTCATTTCTTTGTGCTGCAGGAGTATGGATGCTTTTGCACTTTTAGTATTTTGTTTATTTATAGTAGCTAAATGTTTTCATTGAATTTATTTCTTTAAATTTTTTTTTTTAGTTTCTATATATTAACTTTATATCTACATTATATAGTAATGTGTAAATGATGACTGTCTATGGGAAATTTTATATATTGTATTGCAGTTTTCAACTATTTTTCCATTTAGTTGAACAAATGTCACAATTTCTCCTATAAAATGGGACTATTTTTTTCCCATTGATGTCCACTTACTTTTTCATGTAGTTTTCTAAATATAGAATAAACTTAATGATGTGTATTAGTTGATCATCTGAATATTAGTTTCCACACATGGAAGAAGGCATCATATTAAAAAACTATGCAATTAGTACACTGTCACAAGTACCTTCTCATTAGTGAAACATACAGGGGTATTAGGTAGTCACCTAGTTTCAGGTTGAGTACATAAGACCTCTTCCAACATGGAGGGGACAGAGGTATATCCTTGAACAGGCAATATTCTGAATGCAGATCTGCTTTCCTTGATTTCTATGTTTTCTACCCCAGTCATGACTCATGGAGTTACTGAATCCCTCATACTTTGTCATGTTATTCACAAGATTGAAACAAGATTGGGATTAAGACAGTGGATTGCTATTGATAGGATTCACTGATTTTTACCATGTACCCCTCACTGAGAAGCATCCTGCCTTAAAATACAGTTTTCCTTTAATCTTCTACAGTAAGATGAGTTTCTTGGTTAGAATTCATAACCCAAAGTAGAAATTAATGAGACAATTCAAACTCTATCCAGGTAGACCAACCTGCTATGCAGCTAACTAGCAGAGGGACAGGCTGAAGATAAGGGGACCAAGGAAATGGGTAGTAGAAGAGAGAAGCCAAAAATGCCAACTCTGTGCTCAATAGTGGTTGTAGAGCCAATAACTAACTTCAAACTTTATCACTTGCTGTACCATATACACACCCATGTTTTAAATTAAAGTTTCTTTTCTTTCTTCTTCCTCTCTCTGACTATTTTAGATAAGATACATTGGTAGAATTGAATTTTAAAATTTCACTTTCAGGTTTAAGAAAATCAAGACATGTTTGTAACAAAATAAAAAGTTGAATGGAGATCACTCAGAGATGCTGGACTAGGAACTGGATGCTGAAACCAATGTAGTCTTTAAGGAAAGTATGTTTTTGGTTGGACTTGGAAGGCTTCATTGTGTTAATTGGTATCATTTAAAAAAAAAATAATTTTTATATGGGAAGAAGGATGGTGCTATTCGTCATCAAAGAGAATGGACTTTGTTGGAAACTCTTAATTGTTTTGCTGCTCAAATTTCTACCCTGTGTTTAGGGAATTTTCCACTTCATGGCTTTGGTGGGAGGCAGTGAAAGCCCCTTGCTATAAAATCCAAAAAAGATAAACAAAAATAAAAGGTACTTACTTTCTTACTCTCCTCATTAGTCTCAACTGTACAACTTAAGCTCAGCAAATAGAACACATCCATTCTGTATTTTGAGGTAAGCACTTGTATTAATCTGCCAAACAGGTGCTGATGAAAAGTACCAGAAATCTGCTGGCTTTTATAAAAGGTATTTATTTGGAGTAAAAGCTTACGGTTACAAGGCCCTAAAAAGTCCAACTCAAGATTGCATTCTCACCAAAATCTTGCCTCGTGTTGAAGCAAGATGGTTGCTCTTCTCTGCTTGGTCTCTCCTCCTGGGTTTCCTCTTCTTCTTGAGGCTCCAAGGGCCCAGCTTTGTCTGAATCTCAGCAGTAAATTGGCATAGGGCTTGTCTCTCAGGGCTTCCTATGTCAGTCTCAACTCTCTTCCCAAGGTCAGTTGCAAACTATCAGGCGAAATGGCTCATCTTTCCCGGGGCCCCAGGATCAAAAATAACAGAGCACTTTCTCTTCCCGTGTGTCTTCTTGAGTGAATGTGTGTTTATATTGGCCCACCAAGGGGGTAGGGACTCAACCGGGGTCACACCTTACTGACATAGCCCAATCAGAAGCCCTAAATTGATTTTATCAAGTAAACTTAATTAGAAGCCACTCACTGAATTTAATACAATCAAGGGTATCACATCCAGAATAGATTAATTTACAAACATAATCTTTCTCTTTTTGGAATTCACAAAATTAATCTCAAACTGTCACAACACTACTGTGCAGAAAGAGAAGAAAACAAAAGAAAACAATACAAGCAAAGTACAATGACAAAAAACAAGCAACTGAAACAAAACAAAAATCAGTGATTGGGTAGAACTCCTTTCAGGCCACAGTAGAAACAGCAGCCACCCTGGTGTCATTGTCTGCAGAGGAAGAGATATGCCCAGAAACATCCAGCATCCAGTGTTGAAACAAGGTGCAAGGCTTAGTGCTTGGTGGTGGTCTAGTGATACACCTGACTACTTCTGTGCCATTCCTTAGGGCATTCTTTCTCCTTTTCTTTAAGCCTGGTTTTTCAGCAAATATCCTTCTTTAATTTCCTCCCTTTTTCCTCCCTCCCTCCCTTCCTTCCTTCCTTCTTTCCTTCCTTCCCTCACCACCTCCCATCCTTTTCTTTCCTTTTGGAAGCAATCTCAAACTAAGCAAAAATTCTTATTAGAAGTGGACAATTTATTTTTCCTTCACTATTTGAGGAAATGACCACTTTTCTAAATTACCATAATACCACCATCAAATTATGAAACTAACATTGATATAGCTCTACCATCTAATACTCAGACCCTTTTAAGTTTTATCCATTGTTCCAGTCCTTACAGAATCATGCTTGCATTTAGTTTTCATTTCTCTTCAGTCACCTTCAATCTGTAACCCTTCCTTGATCTTTTTTGGCTTTTGTGGAAGTTTGAGGTTTTTGTGGACCCCATATATTCCTGTTCCTAACCTTATACATTCCTCTATGTGTATGCCTATTGTAGATGGGATCTTTTGATTAAATTACTTCAGTTAAGTGCCTCTGATTGGATTGTATGAACCAGGGTGGGTGTTAATCCCCTTACCTGTGAAATATGTGAAGATACACAGGAGCTCAGTGAGAAACACTCAGAAACTGAGAGAGAAGTCCCTAGGAGCCAAAAGCTGAAATCAACAGAATACAGAATCTTAGAGGAAGCCACTTTAGCCAGAAGCTGAAGCAATGAGGTCCAGAGGAGAGGGGAGAAATGAGCAGATGCTGCCATGTGCCTGATCTCCCCCAGCTGCAGCTCAGGAAGAAAACATCTCCTGATGATTTGGATTCCTTCATCGCCTTGATTCCCTCTTCACCCCATTCAGGCTGTAAACCCTACAGTGGGTTGATTCCGACAGTCCTCACCACTTCTGTATGGATGCCTTTCTCAGGTTTTGATACCCCATACTGCCGCCTTTCACTAAAAGGCAGTCCTTAACTTGCCTGTGACAGAACTCCATCACTTCCCAACATGGATACCCTCCTCACCCCACCCAGGATCTAAACCTTTGCCAGCCACTCTCCTGTGTCAATGCCCATTTACCTCCACTTTGACAACTTGTCTCATTGTCTTTACAGACAGTTACTTTCTTAAGAGGGAAAGAGGAGAAAGAAAGGGTTGAACAATTGTAGGTATTACCCATGGGGGTACAAGGTATCCCCCAGCATAAATACCTTTACTCAGTTCCACCAAATGGGTTTTGGATTCAATTGTTAAGGAAGAAGAAGAATGGGAAAGAAAGGGAAGAGATAAAGAGAAAGGAAGACATTTAATTAAAATATTTGTAGCAAATTAATTTTGTGATAAACCAACCAGAGCTAATTTTTATTGTTTGTATCCAAGAATTCTGATAAAACACACTCTAAGAATGAATTTTCATTCAGGGAAAGACTTTAGTAGAAAATGTATCCAACTGCTGAGGAAACAAGCCAACTATCCATACTATGTTCTACATTCTGTAGTTCACCTGGTCATATTTTATAAGAAGGAATGGACAGTATGATAAACAGATGTGAAGAAATAAAATAACATTATGTAAAAGACCAAGATAAACAGAAAATGACTGTAGAGAAACAAAGTGCAAGAAAAGGAGGAGAACATAAATGATTAATCTAATTTATGATTCTGGGGACACTTAGATTACTGCATATGTAAAACCAGAACAAACTGCTATGGGGAAAAGGTCATCTCTTAGAGCTCTAAACAGAACAGGGGGCACACATCTCATTTGTTTTCTGATTAGCTAAACTTTTCTGAAATACCTATTATTTTTCTCACCCAGTGGAGGGATAGGGAAATCATCATGTTTTCCCCTCAGAGGACATACATTTTTTTCTTTATATGTAATACACATATATTTTAATACCTATGACCTTTATATGTAAAGATAATTTGACCTAATGGTAAAGAATTCAAACCTTGGAGCCTGTAGTCAGGCTGCCTAGGTTTGAATCTGGGCTTTGCAGTATAAGCTGTATAAACTATGCAAGTTAATTAACCTCTCTCTCTGGCTTGGCTTCATCATTTCTGAAATGGGAATTATCACAGAACTGTAATAAAGATTAAATGGAAATACTGATAAAGCATTCTGATGAGTGCCTGACACACAATAAGTCCTCCATTCATATTATAACAATATTAATTTATGTATTTTATGCATACATATGCCACTGTATATTTGCTATATACATTTAACATTATACAGAGAACAGAATTTTAAAAAGATATACTAAAAAGTAAATATAAATGAAAGTTCTAATATTTTAATTCTGCATGCCAGGAGATCATCTTGCACAAGACCTGGGATGAGTATGCTTTGCTAATCAGTGATCTAAAAGCAGCAGCATGTATTTATGTTAAACTAAGTTTAGTTGGGAAATGTGTCAGGCCAAGCCTGTAAGCTAGACTGTGGTATCAGGCAATATAACAAGACAGATGAAGGAACCCAGCAAGGTTGCTACTACAAGAGAATCTGGGAATTAAATAGAAACAGGTTAAAAATGCAGACAGGAACCCTACACCACAGGCACAAGCCATCAGTATCAAGAAGGACACTGGCCTGAACTAGTGTCTTTAACCCTAATATGTTTACTGTCAAGAGAGGGACAAATTCTCAGGCTGGCTCACATTGAGCATATAAGTGGACATAATAGGAGATGCCGACAGTAATAAGGAGTGAAGATGTGGGAAAGATGAGATTTCCAATTAAGAGACCTCTACTCACTTATCTGGTATCTCCCATGTGGCAGAAGCTGTGCCACGTGATGCTGTGAACATTATGTCTTTGGACACTTACAGCCACCCTTTGAGGTTGGCTTTATTTCCCCATTTGTACAAGGGAGGAAGTTTAAGTGTTTTTTTCAATATGGCACAACCTATGGCGATCTGAGCTAAAGATGAGGTTCAAACTAAAATTTCCTAACTTGTAGTCTAACAATATTTTCATTATACCCAACAACTATCTCCCTATTTCATTAACCACATTAGATTACACTAGAATAATAATTTCCTTCCTCCTTCTTGACTTTCTCTGTCACATACACACACGCAAACAGTGGTTTCATGATTTAGTCATTAATGAGTATTCAATCATTCTTTAGAATTTTCACTTTGCCTTATTTCTAGTAAAAACAGCTTTGAGTATATGATACTTTTGTAGTTAATCTTTATTGATGGATTCACAGAATTTGTTTGCTCTTCATTTGAAACCACCATCTGACATCTCAACATTCAGTGCATTCAACTTTGAGTTAGAAAGTATTGGCTCTCGAACTTATTTTGGGACTTTCTTCTGACTGGAAATCACCAACATACAAGCCATAATTTCAACTGAGTACATTTTTGAGACCAAAAAACAAGCGTGATCTTTCTGTATCTGATTCAGTTCTGAAGATGTGGGCTTTTAATAGCATATAGCAGTAGAAATCAATTTAAATTACATTTGTTCTATGTATAATCTCTCACAAACCCTTGGATTTCTTTGGTTTCAACCGACAGTTATTTGCTTAAAGCAAGGGCTGATCAGATAGAAGAAAGGCAAGGGGAGCTGTGTCACTCTTGTATATTTTATATTATTCTTTTTAGAATTCGAGATTACTATGGTGATTATTAAATTGTCAGTCAAGTAAAAATTGTTATTCATGTTTCTCTTTTTCATGTCAAAGTGCATTGCTAATTTATAAGCATCAAACTATTATAATCTGTTTTTATGCCTACACAGTGTCAATAAGGTTTCATTTCTGGACAAGCAAATGGAAAGCACGCTTCATTAGTTGGTCAGATGAAATGGCAGCTACAATATCTCAGGTATTCGGTCAATTCCTTTTCATTTCACAAAAGGTCAGGGATATGTACATACATGCAAATGTGTTTTTTGTATTGGGAAAATATGTTAAAGTGATGTAGTAAGCAGAAATATTGAATATTGTCAGTCCAATAAAAAGTTACTAGTAAATATTTCATATAACCTTCAACCCAAACAAACCTATATTAATAAGATTTAGGACAGTGATTAATGTCTTCATTATTCATTTTTCATCTTTAATACAATTGTTCACAGAAAAAATGAACATTTTAGAGAAAAAACGCTATATGCATTTTAATTTCTTATGTAGACATGTGCCAAATTCAATTTTTTCATTTGCTTTAGCTTGATTTAATTAGTTGACTTTTAAGTTGACATAGAATTCTAAAGCTTACCTGAAACTAATCAATGATAACCTCACTGCATATTTGTAGCTAAGAAACAACCATAGTGGAAGGGAATATTGATTCTTATTATTCATGCTGCTTTACAATTTTTATTTATTAATGTGGAAATTTCTAAAGTGATCATGCAATGCTGTAAGTTTGCTCTCTTTAGAGATTTATTGCTACATATTTCAACATATTAGGTCACATCCTGGAAATCACAATTCCTTTATAACAGATGATTTAACGTTTTGACTCCTGCAATGACCAAACCTCACATTTCTGAGACCGTGGACCTTGTTGCTTCTTCCCTCAGCCCTTCTAATGTGTCCATCCAAGTATGCAGGTCTATACATAGTGTGAGAGACCAAAAGAAATATTCATTTCTGAGCCCTGCAGGCAATCAGATCATACCCTGAACCACGAAATTTGATTACTCCTATTATCTGAGCTTCCATGCCTAATATAGCTGTTAGTGCTCACAAAATCAGCCAGGTCTTTGTAAACATGTAGCTCTAGAAATGGACTTGGTATTCTCTAGTTAGGGCAAATTTCATAGATTGTCTTTATCCTTTGCATGAAGGTTACCTCAAGATTTTTATGAGCTGAGGTCTGCCATTTAGAGGTGGCCACCACACCTTCTTTGAAAATGGAGCAAAAACAAAAAAATTCTAAATAAAATTAAAAATAATCACTGAACAATGCAATGTAAACCTAAGTTTATTCTCTGATTTCAGTTGTGAGATCCTTATCTCTTTCTTTCATGCCTACTTATCACATACTTGCAAAAACTGACCTACTAAAGACCTCCAGATTTCCAAATCACCAAACTACATTCATACGTAAGACTTCCCCCCACTACCACACCACAACAATATCTCCTACTAATGTTATGTTCTTATTCTTCTTGATCTCTCAGCAGCATTCAGCATACCTGATCGCATAATCCTTTTTGGAAACTATTTTATTTTGTCTTGCTCTGCATTGTACCATTCTGATTTTCTTATCACCTTTCTAATCAATCACTCCTCCTCCACCTCCTTTACTTATCCTATACTTAGAATCATCCTATAATTAAAGATTGTTTAGTTCCTCAAGGTAGTACCAGGGATCTTGTATCTTTTGTCAGTAAACTTCTCATAAGTAATCCTGTCTATATGCTGAATGACTTAAATTTAAAAGAGCAGCGCAAATCATTCCTCTGGTTCCAACACTGTCTCTCTGATAGCCTACTTGCAGTCTTCACATACATGTGTTTCAGGCTTTTAAGATTTAACATATTCAAATCCAAATTCTTGATTTCTTCCCCTCACCTCTACCCCAACATCTATTCTCTTCCCTGTTTTTCCCTATTTAATGGTTGACTATGTACCAGGCATGGTGCTAAAAGTCTTTGGAATAATAGTGAATAACATGAACATGATCCTTGCCTTCTAGAAACTCATGTGATAAAGAAGAGATGAACAAAGCAAAACAGAGCCACATAAGATAGTTATAATTTATAATAATATCTATGAAGTGAAAATCATGGAGTTGAGGTATTAATAGCTAGCTTCAATTGAGTATTACTTAAAAATGGGGAATACGCGGAGTGGGTGCAACTCAGTGGTTGAGTGCCTGCTTCCTATGTACAAGGTCCTGGGTTCAATTCCTGGTACCTCCTAAAAAGTAAATAAATTTATAAAAATAAAATAAAATAAAAATGGGGAATGCTTCTACACTACCAATATCTTTCTTTCTTTTTTTTTTTTTCTATGATTGTAACTCGGCATCTTTCTATGTCCACACTCCTCCTCAGGAGTGATTATTGGGTTTGGTTAGAGAATGCATACCTCAGCTCCTTCCTTTTTTCCCTTCATATCCAAGGTGCACTTGAATGTCCAAGCAAGTGTTCTCAATTGTTCATCATACCATAAGTCATTAGGACTCAGTTCCTTCCCCCATGAGTAAAACCTACAATTTTTCAACCCCGTCTTCCTCGTCTTTCCCTCTTGGGAAAGTGACTGTCTGTAGAGAGCATATGCTCTTAATAGCCCACCACCTTGCCATTAGTTTTAAATTCTTCTGGAAGACAAATACTGCTCCTTTGGGGGGTTTGGGAAAGTTTTCAGCATGTGACTATGATCTCAATGACTTCAACATCCAGAGCAGGAGCTGGCAAACTATGACCCATGGGCCAAGTTGGTCTCTTAGCCTCTTTTTGCTTTTTTAAATAAGATTGCTATATAAATCTTATTAAAAGATTTATATATAAAGAACTGCAACAGAGACCTAGGGTCCAACGGAGCCTGAAATAGTTACTAGATAGTTACTATCTAGCCCTTTACAAAGAAAAGTTTGTAGATCCCTGATCTAAAGCATGGATCTAGGAATCTTTAAAAATGAACAGGTAATATAACTTTGGAAGAATAAGATGCATATGGAGAAATGCTTCTGGTGAAACCAAGATGGATGACTTTGAAAGTTGGTGGTTTATATTAAGTATAGACCATGCTGTTCTGTGACTTTGACAGTTTTTAGAGGCTTATGTTGGGCAATATGGTCAGCTTTCACACATAGCATTTCAACTTTTAACTTTTGAAATGTGATCAAAGGCTTTAAGCCTCAGATGAAGTGACATTTGTTATCTTTGAGGGTCAAACAGTTTATAATTTTTTTTTTTTTACATAGAAAAGTAGTTTTTATGAAAGGAGGGCCCCACACCACCTGAAGTAGATGTATGGACTGCAGGAAAGGTTCAGGCTACAGCTATCAATAGTAATGGGGTCTGTGTGGCAAGGAACTGCCTTAGCATGGAGTTGTTGGCACAAATTCAGCACATGCTGGTCACACTATTCCCAGCAAAGGGTGAAGCTTAATAGAACATGGGCTGTTTAAGATACTGTCTGCTGCAGCTTGACCTATATGCATTCTTACATTGTTTATGGACCTCAGCAGCTGTTGAAAGTGCCTTGGAGGCTTCAGTCAATAAGCCCATTTGAGGGAATGATTCAATTCTAAGTTAGAGAGTCTTTCCAGATACAGCTGTTATGACATTAGGGTCCTAAATCATATTTACCACTTTTATTGTGTTTCTCAACCAGGTCTATAGGTATAGAGTTTAAACTGGGTGGGAGGATCTAGCTTTAAATTGCCAGCTGCAGGCCTAGGTAGATGCTGTAGATAAGTTGTTCCAACTGTATTGCTCTTTTTGTCTTTTGGTCCTGCTTGCAGGGCTGAGACAGAACTGCAGAGAGATGGGCCTTGAATTCATGTGGCTTTTCCAAATTCCAGGAGACATTTATTCTTAAATTGGGGTGGATATGTTAACTACATATAAGAGAGAAACCTTCTATAGAGCTCAGAATTTATGGGTCTAAGTAATTCCATATCAAAAAGCAGTGGAAACTTCCCAGTACATAGGACCAAAGATATTTGCTCCTAGGAAATGGTGGAGATTATATTGTAGGAGAGAATTCCTAGTCAATTTATCAGTGGGGTACTCTAAAAAAGTCTCTAAAAGGGAAATGGAAATTAAGATATCTGGAATGAAAAAGAAATTTCCTCAGATAAGATTTGGTGTTGAGGGCTGCCATCATTTCAAATTTCATAAGAATGCAGAAATTATGTCTTAAATTGCACCCCATTCCCACTTTGTATAACTCTCAAATTTGGTAGAGACATAATGCTAAAATTAACTTTTTGTGGCAATTTCTCCCACTTCAGTTTAAATTTCTAGGTCTCTGATTCTGGACAACCGGCATCCTGGTCAAAAGAAACTAAGATATAAACCAAGATATTCTCCTGTCTCTGTCTCACTTCTCTTTCTTTCTACTTTCCTGCTCAGATAGCACTGAGTATCTGCTAAAGTTTTGGCAACACAAGCATCTGGGATCTGGAATCTAGGAATTCATTTTACCTGGGATAGCTGTTCTAGCATGTGGGGATTGGCTTGTTTTCTCCATTTGGTGGCTATGAAATTCCATTAACACCTCATATTCTTTAAGAACTAGACTCATGAGAGCCTTGGTACTGTGCTAATTTGATTTCTGAGGCCTTCCTCTAGAAGGGAAAGCCAGGCCTGCTGCTGGATGCTCAAGAAAACCCAGCTCCACCTAGGTATCAAGACACTTCTGGTGGAAAACAAAATTCAGACAAATGAATCTTGCATTTTAATTTTTCTGAGCTTTGGTCATAGAGACAAGAAAATTTGATTGGGAATAGTTTACTCCAGAGATATTTTCTTTTGCTAGTGACAGGCTATGCTACCAACCCAGGATCCTTTTAATGACTTTATCATTTGTAGTAGATTGATTTATTTATCCCAACAAAGGCATGTTTTTCATCCTGATCTGAATTCTTATAGGTATGAGTCCTTTTGTAAATAAGACCTTTTGAAGGATCCTTTTTAGCTAAAGTGTGGCCCAATTGAACCAGATTGGGCCTTAATTCATATTACTAGAATCTTTATAAGCAGAAGAAGGCATTCAGTCAGAGAAGGCCACACAGGAGCCAGAGGCAGAAATCGGTAGAAACTAGACAAGCAGACACAAGGAGAGAGAAAATGCCCTATGAAGGGGGGCAGAGATGCAAACCGAGGAACCCCAAGGATTTTCACAAGCCAGCACCAGAATTCTACAGCCATTCAGGAAAAAGCAAGGTCTGGCTGACGCCTTGATTTTGAACTTCCAGCCTCTGACACCATGAGCCAATACATTCCTATTGCTAAGCCAACACATTGTGTGGTGTTTGTCACACAGCCTTGGCATTCTAAGACACAGCCCTTAGGGTAATCAGCTTCATGTGTGAAATTCAGGTCAAAACTCTCATTTTAAAAGGAGCCCCTTGCTTATTCAGTGGCAATCTCTGTGTCAAGGTTAATTTTCCATTCACTACTCCTTTTACCAGGTTCAGCTTTTTTTTTTCTCCTTTTATTTTTTGTCCTTTGAGATTTCCTCTTGTTTTTCTGTAAGCCCAGAATGTTTTTCAAAAAATGCAAATCCAGAGTCATATTTTATACTGTGCATCTTGGTATTTTATCAACTCTGCTACTCCAAGTGAAAAATGCTCCAATATATCTTGTCCAATTTCAGCAAAGAAGTATTTTTGAAACATAATTCTGAATATTTTGCTCTTCTATTTAAAAATCCTACAATGATATTTATGTGCTCTTCAAATAAAATCCATACTCTTTAATGAGTCACTCAAAAACAAATCTCTGCCTCGTATCTAAACTCATCTTTCACAATTTCCCTGTAACCATCAAGTTCTGGCCATCCTGTTCTCCTTTTGTATGGGCACTTGCTGGTTCCTTCTGGTAATCCAGATCTAGGCTGATGTGGCACCTTTTCAATGCCCTTCCTGAACACCTTATCTGGATAGGTCATTTCAGGTTATGTTTAGGTCACAGCACTTAAACAATGTGCAATTATATATTTATTTTTGCATTTACTTCCTTATTGTTTTTCTCCTCCACCAGACTGCAAGCTCCTTGGGGGCAAAACAATTGTTTTATATATATATATATTTTTTTTTTTTCCGTAATAATCAGCATTCTGCAGATGGCCTGATACATAGAAGGATTCAATAAAAGTTGTCAAATGAATATATGACTACCTGAAAAATTAACACTTCTTATTTATTAAAAATAATTCTCCAAGATTCCAACCAGAATATAAGAAATATAAAAACCTAGTATATCTGTATATCTAGGTTCAAGTTTTTGTAAAAAGAATTGAGTGATTTCTGAGATGTCTAAATAATGATAATTACCAAAATCATTCATTAGAATTCCACTTAACTTTGTTGTACTTCTGAGTAATATGCAAAATTATTTAATATAGTTTCTGATCCCAAAAGGGGTGTGGGTAGGGAGAGACTGACTAATAACATTGTGCAATGTATAAAAAGACTTAACAAGGAGGTAAGGAATTTTTTTTTTTATCCTATGCAAGCACTTTGCTCTAAAAATGCAATGATTCTTCTTTTGTCGTCCTCTCCTGTTCTTACATATATGATATATATACACACATAAAATATTATTCTAACACTTTCTTCAGCATTAAAGTTTTCTAAGGGCCTGATAACACATTTAGACTCAACTTAGTTTTATATTCCAGAATGATTCTTAAACAAGAGGGAGAAGAACAAGGAATAGGGAAAAAACATTTTAAAATAGTAGAATTGCACACGTGGTATATATACGTGGTATACTGTGCCAAAACCTCATCCAAGTTGGAGAAAAATACTCTTTACTTACAATTCTAACATTTGCAAGAAACCGTTTAAAATCAGAGCATGGGTAAGTGCATGTTTTCAAAAGGAATCTATTTCCAGTCAGAAACAGAAACTTTTTTTCTGACAATGTGCAATTACCTTACACTTCTTCAACTGCAATTTTCAACTGCTATCTTGCTGCCCAATCCCTAGTGTATTTAAATCAATTTCAAACTTCTTAAAATTTCTCATGATTTAATTAAACAAAATATTCTAGTTATATCAGAAGGTTACTTTTTTCTCTAATTATTGAACATATTATTGGCAATATTAGTAAATATTTAGATTTCTTTAGACACTTTTAAAAGTAATTTTCCAAAGAGTAAATGAGCTGCCAAGGTTTTCTGGCATTTAGTTCTACAGAATTGCACCTTTATCAAAGATCCTCTGGTTGCCCAAATATTATCTTTCAAAAAACATTAGTTTCATTATTTATTAAATTGTAAAAAGCTATCTTTGTACTCTTTTCTCTGCTGATGTTTCAGTTTAGTGGTCTTCAAATATTTGTTGTGCACATGTCACCTAAAACAATTGTGAAAAATTTTGTATCCCTCATGCATTTTTAAGTTATCATCTAATCTTCTTTATCATAACTTTGAATACTTGTAAAGGAAATAGTTTCTGGCACAATTTGCATATTCACCTTTAAAATAAAGTGGTTACATCTTTCTTTTAAATATTTCCACTAGAGTGTAAATATCATAACCATATGATACCTCATCATCTATTTAAAAATAAATGAGATAACACCTATTACAAGATGTTGTACATATGAGGGGAGGAGGAGGGAATAATGGATGGAGTAATGGGCATTTCTAAGGCATTGGAATTGTTCTGATTGGTCTTACAATGATGACTACAAGCCATTATGCATTTTGTTAGAACCTATAAAAGTATACTGTACAGAAGGTAAACCATAATGTAAACGATTATGCTTCAATATTTGTTCATTAATCATAATAACTGTACAATACTCATGTAAGATGTTATTAACAGGGGCAAATGTGAGGGGTGGATGGGGTGGAGTATATGAGAAACTCCTATATTTTCTATGTGACTTTTCTGTAACCTAAAGCTTCTTTGAAAATAAAGTGAAAAAAAATAAGACACTGGGGGAACATACAGAAGAAATTGTCACTGTACATAAAGAGAGCAGATCTTACAGTAATGATAGACACAATGCAAATTTTTTAATTTTATTTTTTATATATATTTTTATTACTTTTTTTGATTTTACTTTTGGGGAGGTTTTGGATTACAGAAGAGTCACAACTATGGCAAGGGAGGATCACTGGTGTGGGGTGTTGGTGGTGAGGGGATGTGTGGGAAGGGATGTACCTGGGGCATGTCTCTGGGGAATACGAATGTGTTCAAGTGGTCATGGGGTGTTGTCTTGGTGGGTGGAAACCTACACAATAACTGAAAGAATATTGAATTCCAATCCTGAGGCATAATGCTACATTCTCTAATAGAGTGGTAAGAATCCCTATAGTACATGGGCAGTGCCTAGAGAAGGATGACAGACCAATATGCCAGACTCTTGATATTGACGGTTGTACTTATGAACCTTGTTATTGTGAAATTGAAGCATAGTCTAGTATTATATATTGCTTAAAAGTTACCTCCTGAAAGCCTTCTTGTTGCTCAAATGTGGCCTTTCTCTAAGCCAAACTCAGTATATAAATTCATCACCTTCTCCCCAGCATGACTGGGACATGACTCCCAGGGATAAGCCTCCTTGGCACCGAGGGATTTTATTACTAAACATCAACTAACAATGCATTTGGAAAAAGACTTTGACTAAAAGGGGGAAATATTAAATATAAATGAGTTTTTATGGCTAGGAGATTTCAAAGTGAGTTGTGAGGTCTTTCCAGAGGTTATGCTTATGCATGTCTCAGGAGGATCTCATTGACTGCCACAGTAAACAGTGCCTCAAGCAGGTGGGCTACTGAGGGTTCTAGATATCTAGACACTATAAGCAGGGCAGACAATCTCAGGAATTCAGTACCCTGTCAGTGGGTCTTACCTTGGAATATATGATAACCTATCCCCCTCAGTGTATAAGAGTTGGACTCATGTATAATGTTGTTACACATGGTTCTTATGCCCCTTTTATTTGAACTATAATTAGCACTATACTCATTAAATATGTGTCTCAGAGATTTAAATCTTCAGTCTCTTCATATGCTGGTTGAGCCCTGAATCTCAGCAGAGTTGCAGTCAATACCATTTTTCATTCCATTAGACTCACCCAGGAAAACTAACAAAAAGATGATGATGGACAATGCCCTTCCTAAAAAACAGAGAGTATCTACAACTGCTAGCAAGACAATTCCATCCATCTGCCCCATGGGATTTAAGACCCCTCTGAATAGGAAGCAGAGTGTGCATCTCCATCCCAAAATCCTCAAGACTGAGGAATGAACAAATATAAGGGGGGAATACAACTATGGACTAAAGTAGAGTTATTACTATTCTAGTAATGGAAGAACTTGTAACATTTACATAAAGGCAGTGGTCACCAGAGATTCTGAGGGGGGTGAGAGAAAAGAATAGGTATAACATGGTGCATTTTTGGGACACTGGAATTGTTCTGAATTATATTGCAATGATGGATACAAGCCATTATATATTTTGTCAAAACCTATAAAATTGTGCAGTGCAAAGTGTAAACCATAATGTAAACTATAGACCATGGTTAGTAGCAATAATTCAGTAAGTGTTCAATTGTAACAAATGTATGAAACTAATGAAAGATAATGTTAAATGGGGAAAGTGTGGGAGGGGAAGGAGGTGGGTATATGGGAATCCTTTATATTTTTAATGTAACATTTATGTAATCTAAAGCTTCTTTAAAAAATAAAAAATATGATCAAAGCTTTTCTTTATATATCAGTCATTTATATCATTCTTTTTCCCCCTAGTTTGTTCCATCTTTCATAGAATTTGTCATAATGTAAAAACTATTAATGCTCACATAATAGATTCATCACTCTATTTCTGTCCAACAAAAATGAAAAATAAGTTAAAAATTATATCTAGTGAGTTTATATAAATGCAAAAATATGCATATAGATTTTTATTTTGGGGAAACATAAAGATTTAGGTATTAAAAATCTTCTGGATTGATTAATCATTACAATTATTTTAAAGAATTATTCAAAACAGGATAAGTATATTATAATACCAATAAATATTATTAAACATACAAAATTTTATTGGAAAAACATTTATTAAAATAGTGGATAACTTTATTTTTTCAAAGAAATTTTTTCAAAAACAGGGTCAGCATCAAGTCTTATACTATTTTCACATTTGTCAACTTAAGAACTGAGGAATTTTGCTTACATAAATAAATAAATGGGAATTGAAAGAGTTTTTCAGTAAAAATTTCAAAACTTAATACTTTGAATCCTTTTTGTGTTATATGCCAAAAGTCACCTAATTATTTGTTAACAAAAATGTTTTTTATAATCAGTTGAGGAATTGATTAGGTCTTTCTTCATTTTTTTTTTGTCATAGAAAAGAATTAGAAACCATTTGATTTCTAGAAGATTTATTACCAGTTATTAAAGTTATGTACCAAGACAGAACACATGACTTAATATTTCTCTTACTTTTTCACTTAGGGGCAACTGTTTAAACTGACATGTTTAGAAAATAAACAATAATTTATATCTACTTTGGCAATATAATATTTTGGATAAAATCTTATCATAGTACCACATGCATTGAACATACTTTCGTAAAACCTTTGGGGCTTCTGATTTAGTGTATTCAATTTTTGGATAATGTCTGATATAAGGCTTATTTGGCAAAACCATTTATCATTGTTAGTCCAATCAACCAAATTAAACTTACTTCCCGTCAGAAAAAGGTTGGTTTTATTTTTAAATTCAATAAATATATTAATATCTTTTACTGTGAAAACCATCTTTTAATTTCAAAGATGGTTAAAGAATGGGTCTTTGATAAAAGTTTGCTGCCTAAATGAAATAAGGCATGTCACCTTCAATATTTCTTACTGATAATAATTGCTTTGCTATTATGAAATTCAACAAGAGCAATGCATTTTTTTTGACAATAAGAAAGGGGTAAGTGAGCTGAAGTCATTAATTAAAAACTTTATTAGCTCCACTACACTAATTTACAATACAGCTGAATTCAGAATATTCTAACACCATTTTTTCACAGAAAACAAAGAAAGACAAAAAATATTCCTGCATTTATAATGCCTTCTTTAAAAGATCTTAAGGGCTGATGTCAATATTTCAATTGTCCTTTGGTCTGGTGTCTCAGAGGAATCACTTAAGGGTAAAATATCCTAATATGGGTATAAAGTGAGAGAAAGGCAGCTGACGAGATGTTAGCAGTGGTATGCTAGTAAATATTTAACAACTGGCTCAATTAATAATTTTCAGTCATATTCTTCCATAGAGTTCTTTAGATGTTATTTTCTCTCTCTCTCTCTTTTCTTTCATCTGCTTTGACTTGTCACTGACACTGGAATTGATGTTTCTCTTTATTCAAGTCAAGAATAATCTAAAATTTCTTATAACCAACACAAGTATAGTAGATTGAATTAATTGTCTCATATTCTCCTTTAATGGTTTTGTAGTACTAGAAAAACCCAGTATAGCTTAAATATTAAGGCATTGTATTGAAACTTTGTAACAGAGAGTTAAGAATTAACAAATAATTATGATTTCTAAATCATTATATAGATGCCTTTTTACTTCCAGTAAATTATAAAATAGCCAAAGGTTGATATCTGAAATTACTGTAACTGCTAGACTGACTTCACTCTTTGTATATGACCATTTCCTTGTATATATAGCCACCTGTACCTGCTATTATAATAATTATTCCAGAGGGATCTTACCTTTGTATATGAATATTTCTTTTGAATGAGTGACCACTCCACCTTCCTTTGTTTGATGTCCTTATGAAAAACCTTTCAGCTGAGCTTTGTTTTAGGTATCCGCCTCTCCCAGATGCCTTGATCTCTGATAATGATTTTAACTTTGTAACTCACCCTGTTTGGTACCCAACCCCATCCTGTTCAGCCCCTTAATGTTTACTAATGAAAGAACCTGTGCAAACTCCACTTCAATTATTCATTAACACCTTGATGTTATAAAATATTAGAATTATGCAGGTGAGGGAGACTGATTTGAGTTCGCACACCTCCAGTCTCCCATTGGCAAATAAAGCCACTACTCCTTCCTAGTCTCGTTTGGTGTGTCTGTCTATTCTGCTGTGCCAAATGAATGAACTAAGCCAAGGACCACCCCAGCCCCTCTTCAGTATTGTACAACTCCACTCTTGCCATGGATTAAAGATGGTTGGTGTAAACTCTCGTACATTTAGGCATTTGGTTTGGCCATTTGTGTAAGTTGAGGACATGTGCCACCCTGATCTCCATTAAAATAAAGACTCTTGCTCCAGCACCTGGGAGTGCTCTCAATTAACAGAGTTCACTTGACAGCCCATGCAGAGATTGCCGCAGTAATAGAGTCCTCTTGCATCCCTCAGGATGCCAAGAATGGTTCACATCAAGGATCAGTTGAGGTGGAGGTAAAAAAGATTGAGAGTTTGGCTAAACATGGAACAATGCTGATGAGCCATTTTAAATTCAGGTTTCCCTGTGGAGTTGTATGAATCCATAGGCCTCCCTTTTAGTTCAGCTTCAACTATGCAATCTTGTTTCCTTCCTTTCCCTTTAATAGGTGTTGATCCCAAGGGGACTTCTTGATAAACAACCTGAACACTAAACTCTGTTTTAGAGTCTGCTTCTTATAGAACCCAGAATAAACAATTGGTGCCAGGAATGTTCAAGAAAGCAGGGAAAATATGGGGTTTGTGAACTGGATCAGTCACTTCCCAGCTGGCAGTAGCATCCCATCACTGGTGTTAAGTAGAAGAATGATAGCCCCTGGAACTAGTGGTAGTTCCAATGCTAAATTTTTCAAAGGTGATGAATTTAGCATCATATAAGTATGAAAAAGAAAACATTAGCTGGTACAATGTATCAAGCATTTGAAAAATAAGTTGAAAAATTATTGATAAAACCAATGGAATTGAATGGCTACTGCTAATCTGTTCTAAAGCTCTAGAAAAGATAATGACAAAGAGTGATTAACAGGCAATTGAAAGTCAAATGTGAAAGTCAGTGGACCACTTTGGTAGAACATAAAGATGTTCTCATTTTCTGCATTAGGAGCACAGAGAAAGCAGGGGACAAGTCCCAGGTCTTAATTAGCAGAGTAGTTGAGCTCCAAAAAAGGCTAAATGTCATATCAAGGTAAGTTGGCTATGCCAAGGTCAGCTCTATTTGGGAAAAAATGGGAAAAGAATTTAAGACTAAGAGAGAATTTTTGATTTGGAAGTATTTTCCTGAGAACAGGATTTAACAGTTTGAATATTACAAACCACCTCATAATATTGAAAATGATAAACTGGAGAAGTAAAAGTTACGTGAATCAAATTCTACTCTAAGATAGTGACATGAACCCAGACAATTATATAAATGAAATAAGTATGGTATTCAAAAAACTAAGAAATAAAACCAATTCTTTTCGAAGCTTTAGAAATCAGTAAGAAGGTGTTAATGAGGACAAAGCAGAAATGGATGAAATAGAAAGCAGACAAATAAGTTTTCAGTAGATTTTGTCATTAAACCAATAACTGAATTGTTAAGAATAAACCTACCCAGATAAGGAGAAAAAAAATAGAAAAGACACAAATAAAAACCGTTGAGAATGAGAAAATACTGTGTATAATGTTCAGCTAGTAAGTTGAAAAATATGGATGAAATGTATAATTTTCTAAGAATATTTTACTTCAAAGTATTCACTTGGAAAATAGAAAACATTAATAAAATGGGAACTTTTAATAAAACCAAAAACTGAATCAAAGTTCTACAAATTGGTGCAGAGCTGGCCCATGCTCCCAGTGCACATCCTTGGTCTTGGTTCCAGAAAGGGCAAAGTAAGTAACCCTTGTGCATATACTGGGAACATTTATGTCTGGACCAATTTGTCAAGTGCTTTCAGAGGGGCTTGCCATCTCAGAACCTGCCCTGTGTATAGAAGGCAGCTCAGAGAACTCCCCTACAGAATGCTGTGGGAGAGCAATCAGGTTCTACTGCTTGGGGAAAGGGATTATTGGCTATACCACACACAATTTAGTGCCCCCATAAGGAAACTGTTTCCTAGGGAAGAAGGGACATTTGTAAACATGTAAATGAGGGAATTCCCCAGGCCACATTGCACATACCCAACACAAGATGCATGCACAGAAAAGATCATTAGAGCGGCCCCTATAAGCCATTCTCTAAACTGATTGTATGGATAAGCCCTGAAGAAGAGCACTTGCACAGGTCAATCTGCAAAGAATGAGACAAGTGTTTTCTTTTTCTCCTCCTCTTTCCCTTTCTCCTCTTCCTCCTTCTTCTGCTTCTTCTGCTTCTTCTTCTCGGTTAGATCCTGATGATAAAGGAAAGCTCTGTCATAACACTAGTTGGATGCAAGCTTGAGAAATAGAAACCTCAGAGTCCAAATTCTAGCAACAGTGTATCATTAAAATATTAATATGTTCTAGGTTTCAAGAAAAGCCCACAAAACATGAAAAGATACAGGAAGTGATGGTCCATGTAAAGGAGATAATTAAAACATTAGAAACTGTCAATGAGGAGGACCAGATGTGAGGCTTAGCTGACATAGACTATTAAAAAATCATTCTAAATATGCCCAAAGAGCTGAAGGATACATTGAAAAGAGTTAAAAGAAATCAGGAAAACTATAGGTGAACACAAAAAGAATATTAATAGAGAGGTGGAGATTATGAAAAGGAATAAAAAAGAGCTGAAGATCACAGTAACAGAAATTAAAAATTCCTTATAGGCATTCTATAGCAGATAAAAACCAACAGAAGAAAGAATCAGTGAATTTGAAAATAAGACAATTGAAATCATCCAGTCTGAGGAGCAGAAAGAAGAGATAATGAGGAAAATTGAACAAAGCCTGAGAATGCTGTGGGACACCAGCAAGCATACCATTGTCAGAGTCCCAGAAGAAAAAGAAAGAGAAAGGGCAAAGAAATAATATTCAAAAAATAATGGCTGAAAACATCCCTAAATTTAGGAGGGCATGAATATACATATGAAAGATGCTCAATGAATTTCAAGCAAGATAACCCAAATAGACCCATACTGCAACATATTATAATTAAATTGTTGAATGCCAAAGATGAAGAGAGATTCTGAAAACCACAAGAAAATGGCAACATGTCACATACAAGGAACACTCAATAAGATTAAATGCTGATTTCTCATAAGAAACTATGGATGCAAGAAGGCAGTGGAATAACATGTTTAAAGTGCTGAAAACAAATAATTTACAGCCAAGAATTCTGTATCTGACAAAACTGTATTTCAAACATGAGGGAGAGATTAAGATATTTCCAAATTAACCTAGGCTGAATGCATTCGTCATGACTAGACTAACCTTGCAAGACATGCAAAACAAAGTTCTGCAGATTGAAAAGAAAAGACAATAGACCATAGGTTGAAGCTGCATGAGGAAATAAAAGTCTCCAGTAAGGGTAACAACATGGTTAAATGTAAAGGCCAGTACTATTGTATTTTTGGTTTGTAACTCCACTTTTTACTTTCTACAGGATCTAAAATTGAATGCATAAAATGTAATGATGAACAGTGGTTTTGGACTCAAAACATAATTTGTGACAAGAATTACATGAAGGTGGAAGGGATAGAGGTTTATAGGGACATTGTTTGTGCATACTATTGATGTTAAGATAGTGTCAAAGCAAATAAGATTGTTAAAAGTTTAGGATTTTAAATTTAAGACCCATGGTAACTAGAAAGAAAATATTAGAAAATATGCCAGCTCATAGCAACAGAAATTAGAGTACAAGTCTGTATTGGTGGAGGCCAAGAGAAATGGGGTGTTAATGCAAAATGGGCATAAAGTTTCTTTATAGGGAGATGTAGCATAGTGAATGTGATTAATCCTACTAAATGCTATGCTTGGGAATGGTTAAGATGAGAAAGTTTATGTTTTATATATGTTCTCACAATAAAATATCAACTAAAGATACAATGATAATTACAGGCAGTACACAATTCTGGAAACTATAAATGACATTATTGGGACATTCAACAATTGAATAATAGGCCATAAACTTGATATCAATGTTAAATTTCTTGAACTCAGCAACTTTGCCTAAGGTGGACATAGACGTGAATATCTTTGTTCTTAGGACATACACATACAGTATTAAGTGTTCAAGGAGAATTATTTATGCAGCCTACACTCAAGTGTTCAGAAAATGGATTGGTAGACAGACAGACAGACAGAAAGACAATAGATGGATAGGTAGATAGATAGGTTGATAAACTGTTGGAGAAATACATAGAATGTTATGGCAAATTTGGCAAAATGTTAAAATTGGTGGATCTTGGTATCTGGAGGGATAGGGGTATGTTGGAATTCTCTGCATGGAGTTTGTATTTTTTTACCTATCTGGTCAGTTTGAAAATATTTCAAAATAAAAAGTTTAAAATTAAAGGAAAAAAATTAAGAAGATAAATAGCATGCTTTGGAAACCTATTTCAAAACAAAGTGAGAATTTTCTTAATTTACTTCATGATGATAACTATACTAAAACTGAATGAAATTAAAACAGGCAAATTACAGGCCAACCTGATTTGTTCATATAGATGGTTTAAATCTCAAACAGAATATTAATAAATTGAAGCCAAATGCATATTATAACATTATGATGGCTTTATGAATTCTCACATGAACAACATGGTGTAGCTCTATTTCTCCCTGTTCCTCCCCACTAATGACAGCTATACACCCTGGACATAAAACCAGAGGAAACCAAAGGAGAAAGGCAGTAAGAAGAAGATAAATTGGTTTGGGACCCCAAGATTGGAAGAACAACACAGTGGCAGAACATTTTATGTCCTTCTTCCCAACCCAACAGACATGGCACCTAGACCTTGTATTTCTTGACCCCCATCATAGCAACAGATCCAGGTAGGTTTACCACACACACATGCACAGAACAGGAGTCAATATGAAATCCAGTGAATCTGACATAGGGTCAAGGAGGATCAATGGGGATACCTGCAACAATAAGCAATCTCTTTCTCTGCCAGGCCTGAGAAAATCCTGTGCAACTGAGAGACATTAAAGCAGTTCTACAGAACCAGCAGTAGAAATAAGGAACCTGGACTGGAAAGGTTCTTTGACCCCATTTAAACCCAAGTGCCTGAGATTACCCTTTTCTGCCAGGTATTCCAGGGCAGCTGGAGTCACCAAATAAGACACCTATTTCTTACTGAAAGACATCTTGTAGCTCAGCATGGAGAAACCCCTCTTCAGGCAGCAGCAGCAGAGACCAATGGGAACCACCATGTTGCTGATATACCAATCAGACCAAAATAACATGGCATAGGCTCTGAAAATTAAATTGCCATTGAAACTACAACCTATAAATTTAGCCAAGACTTGTGTGCTAAACTTAAACATAATGGGGAGGAAATGTGGCTCAAGCAGTTGAGTGCTTGCTTGCCACGTGGGAAGTCCTGGGTTGAATCCCTGGCGCTTCCTAAAAACAAAAAAACAACAAGCAAACAAACAAAAAACGAACTCAGGGGAGCCGATATGGCTCAGTAGTTGAGCACCGGCTTCCCACATACAAGGTCCTGGAGTCAATGCCCGGCCCCGGTAAATCAAAAAGAGCGAAAGAGAGAAAAAAAAATTAAACTTAAGGACAGCCAGCTAAAATAAAGATTTAAATGGGACCTAGAGCCTCCTATCAGAAATGACATAAAATATTTGGGATACAGCAAAAAATCATTCATCAAATGAAGAACTCAAACAAACAATCAAACCCACAATTTCAATGAGAAAAGACAATTGACACCAATACTGAGATAAATCAGATGTGAAAACTATTTGGCAAGGATTTTAAAGTAGCTGTCATAATATTCTTTCACTAGCAAAATATAAAATTTCTGAAAAACAAATGAAAAAAATAGAAAATCTCAGGAAAAAAATAGAAGTTATAAAAAGGAATCAAATAGAAATTATAGATCCAAAAATGCAATAAGAGAACAAGGATAAAATCATTTAATTTGAGAAAAAATAAATAGAATTCTCTGAATCTAAATAAGAGATGGAAAATAGATGGTAAAACAATTGAACAGAACCTCAGGGTGTGGGACAACAATGAAAATTCCAACATTGGTATCATCAGATTTCCAGGAAAAAAAAAAGATGAAAATTAAACTGGAGCTGGAAGAATATTTGCAGAAATGTCCCAAATTTGGCCAAAGCATGAAATCTACAATCCCAGAAGTTGAGCAATCTCCAAACAGATTAAATCCAAAGGAATTCAGTGAAAAAAAATCATACTTTGAAAACTACAAAAAAACATCTTGAAAATAGAAAGAAACTGTGCATTATATATAAGGATTTAAGGGAATGACAATGAGAATAACATCATATTTATTTCTTATCTGAAATGATGGAGGCCAGAAGAAAGTGGCACAGCATTTTCAAGTGCTGAAAGGAAAGAACTGCCAACTCAAATACTATATCTAATGAAACATTCCTGCAGGAATGAAGGGAAATAAAAACACTCTGAGACAAAGGAAAAAATGTAACTTGCAGACCTATGCTTAAAAATTGGGTAAAAGAAGTTCTTCAAATAAAAAGGGAAATGTAAAGAAATAATGTTGGAGCATCAGGAAAGAATAAGGAATAATGCAAATAACAGAGATATTGGTACATAAAATAGACTAACATTTCCATCATGAATTATGTAAATCATACTTTATGATTGAAATAAAAATTTTAATGACACTCAAGACACGATATTTAAAAGTGCAGAAGCTAAAGAAGAGACTGAAATGGAAGTGAAGTTTCAACTCGTCACTTGAAGTGGTAAAACATTGACACCGGTATACTGTGACAATTTGTATATGCATATTGTAATATTCAGAGAAATCAAACACTCAAAGTCAAGTAAAGAGACTCAGAGGAATACGAACCAGAGGAAACAAACAGAAAACAGATAAGAAAATGGCAGATGTAAGCACTAACATAAAAATTCCCTTAAATGTAAATGTTTTAAATACACCAATCAAAAGAAATATATGGGAAGAATCGATTCAAAATTTATATAGATAAGTTGAACGTAAAAGGATGAGAAAAATATACCCTGCAAACATTAATCATCAAAGGGGAAATGGCTATATTAATATCTAAGAAAGTAGAACTCAGAGCAAAAATATAAAGAGACAAAGGGGAATATTACATAATGATTTAAAGATCACTCTTCCAGGAAGACATACTGATAATAAATCTGGAGACGATAAACAGCCTCAATATGCATGAAGCAAAAACTTGATAGAGCTGAAAGGAGAATTAGAAAAATCCACAGTTGTTTGGGGACTTCAACACTCACCTCTTAGCAACTGTTATAACTATTATACAGAACATCAGCAAGAATAAAGAAGATCTGATCAACACAATTAACCCATATATTTATATATATGATCCTGTTACAAAACACACACACACACCCTTATATGTTTTACATATAAAAACTTTCCACCAAACCACAGCAGAATACACATTTTCTTCAAGTGCCAATGGAACATTCACCAAGATAGATGATATCTTGGGTGTTAAAACAAACCTCAACTTTAAAAAAATTGAAATCATACTGAATGCCTTCTTTGAAATAAAGAAATCAAACTAGAAATCAATAACAGAAAGAGAATAGGAAAATATCTAAATTCATGGAAATTAAGCAATATATTTCTAAATAATCCATAGAACAAAGAGAAGTCTCAACAGAAATAAAATTATGCAAAAATATAAAAGAAAAGGAAACTTCAGTATTTCAAAATATGTGGGTTGCAGCTCTAGCAACACTGAGAGGGAAATTTATAAGACCTAAATGCTTGCATTAAAAGTAAGGAAAGATCAAATCAATTTAAGATCCTACCTCAAGAAACTGGAAAAAGAAGAGTGAAATAAATTCAAAGCAATCTAAAAGAAGGAAAAATTAAGAAACCAATGGAATTGAAAACAGAAAAGTGAGAAAAACAAACAAAATTTGATTCTGTGAAAAAAAATGTTTACAAAGTGATAAGCTTCCAGCAAGAGTGACAAAAAAAAAAAAAAGATAGAAAAGCCATGAGCCATCAATATAAAAAATGAAATTGGGTATACCACTAGAGATACTGCAGCATTAAAAAATAAAGGAATACTACAAAGAACTTCATGATCATAGATTTACCAATATGGAAGAAATGTACCAATTCCCTGATAAATACAAACTACCAAAACTCACCCAAGATGATATACATAATGAAATTGCCCTATAATTATTAAAGGAATAAAATTTATAATTGTAAAAATCCAGAAAGAAAAATCTCCAAGTCCATATGATTTTGCTAGAGAATTCTACCACTTATTTAGATAATAATTGATACCAATTTTTACAAAATGTGTTCAAGATAATAGAAGTAGGGGGAACAGTTCCCAACTCATTACATGACACTAGAGTTATTCTGATACCAAAATCTTAAGGAAAATACAGTCCAATATCTTTTATGAAGTTAGACACAAATAACTTGAACAAAATATTAGCAAACCAAATCCAATAATTCATCTAAACAATTATACACAATGACCAAACAAGACTTAGTTCTTGATATTCAAGAACTGTTCATTATTTGAAATTCAATCAATGTAATGCACCATATTAACAAGCTAATAATTAAAAAAAAAGATCACATCAACTGCTGCAAATAAAAGGCCTTGACAAATATACAACACTGAAATATGAAGAAAACATTGCAGCAAGTTAGGAATAGAGGGCAATTATTCCAACTTGATAAAGAGAATTTATTAAAAAACATACAGGTAACATACTTGGTGACTGATTGAATGTTTTCTCTGTAAGAATGGTGCTTTAGCTTCTTCGATAGCAAAGCAAATACCATGCAATGGGTTGGCTTAAACAATGGGAATTTATTGGTTTTGTGGTTTAAGGTTAGGAGATGTCCGAAATCAAGATGTCATCATGGCGATGCTTTCTTCCAGCAGACTGTGGTATTCTAGGGCTGGCTTACAGTAGACTTTGGTCCCTGGATTTTCACAAGGCAATGCACACAGTAGCCTTTTCTGGCTTCTCCCTTCTCTGGGTCCCATTGACTTTCAGCTTTTGGCTACTCCCTCTGGCTTTTTACTGTCTGACCTTCACACTTCTTATAAAGGACTCCAGTAATCCTAATTAAAGTCCAACCTGGTTCACTTGGGCCACATCTTAAATGAAGTAACATCTCAAAGACATCTTATTTATAATGGGTCCATACCTATTGGAATGGATTAAATTTAAGAACATGTTTTTCTGGTACATAGCTTGTAATCATGACAGTCTGCCCTCTAAACACCCAAAAGAAATGTTCTTTCCACAAGCAGAGTACATTCATTCCAATGCAACATCCAGACACCTTAAGTCATTTCAGTAAAATAATAAGTATAAAATCTCATCAAAATCAGTTATGGGTATGGTCTGCCCTAGACAAAAATCCTCTCTGTCTGTGAACCTGTGAAATCTAGAAAACAAATTCTCTGTTTCCAATAAACAATGGAGGGGCAGGCATAGGATAGACATTCCCATTCCAGAAGGGAGAAGTTGGAAGAACAAGGGTCATGGCTCCCAAACAATTCTGAAACCCAGGAGGGAAAACTCCATTACATTTCATGGTCTGAAAGTCGTCTATGGATCAATATTTTCTCCTCCCGTCCTAATGGAGCAGCAACACTATCCCTTCAAAGTGCTTTCACGGTGGCCATGTTTCCCCCAAATACTGGCATGATATTTCCACTCGCTCCAAGCATAGGGATGGTGGCCAGTCTTTCCACAAATGTTGGATACAGGTCCCACCTAATATGAGCATTGCAATGGTGGCCAGGCTTTCCAAGAATATAGGACAAAGGCTCCAACCTCTCTGAGCATTGAAGTGGTAGCAGTCTCCCGAGCAATGGGGTGCAAGGTTCATGCCCTTCAAGTTCTGGGGCAGATGAGCCGCCCCCTCCAAACACAGGGAAGAGCCTGCCCTTTCCACCTACATGGGTGGGCCCATTTTCTTCACCCAGGAGATCCTTTAGGTTCAAATCTTGGCTACCATTATTTGTCCTTGAAGCCATCCTTCCTTCAGTTTATCACTTCTCTGCCCCTTTTGGTCCAGCTGGCAGTGGTACCATGCATACAAATTTTGAAAAAAACCTTGTTAGCTTTGTGTGCAATTCACAGGAGTCCAAACCATCATACAATAGAAACTTCTATGGATCCTTCCTGCATAACTGCATTTCCAATTCTGACTTCCATTGAAATGACTGACTGGATCCATGTTCATTTAAACCCTCACATGGATCCCTATTCTCCAGGAATTCACTTTCTGGAAACTCAGGGAGATCCTTGGTAGGGAAGCTTCTGGCCCTAGTCTCACAGCACAATATCTCGATAGGCTCTGAATTTTCCAGTTAATCAATCTCTGGTTTCTTTGTGCTTAAAAGTTAAGTTTTAAGCTTATCTCTATTCTCTCTCATTTCACAATAAGCTGCAAGGAGAAATCAGGCTGCATCTTCCACACTTAGCTCAGGAATCTTCTTACTAAATATCCAAGTTCACCATATTCAAGTTCTGCCTTCCATTCAATACTAGGAGTCAATTCTCCAAGTTCTCTACTACTTCAAAACAAGGATCACCTTTCCTACAGTTTCCATTAGCACATTAGTCATTTCCTTTTAAGGCATCCCTGGAAGTACCTTTAATATATATATTTATACCACTGTACTGGTCATGATAAATCATGTATTTTCTGAAATGATACAAACTTTCTCTACAGCTTTTATTCATTTTTAAGCTCTCACAATTCTTCGAGCCTTTACCCATTACCATGTCCACATTTTTATGTACTTGCAATAGCAGCACCCCACTCTTGGTACCAAAAACTGATTTAGTTCCCTAGCTTCCATATCAAATACCATACAGTGGGTTGGCTTAAACATTGGGAATTTATTGACTCATAGTTTTGAGGCTAGGAGAAGTTCAAAATCAAGGTACCATAGAGGCAACACTTTTTCCCAGAAAACTGTGACATTCTGGAGATAGTTGCTCATGATACTTGGTCCTTGGCTTTTCTGTTACATGACAATGCACATGGTGGCCCTTCCTACCTTCTCCCTTCTCTTCCAGGTTCCATTGGCATTCAGATTTTGGCTGCTCCCTCTGGATTTTTTTCATATGACTTTCACTCTGCTTATAAAGGACTCTAGTAATCCTAATTAAAGCCCAACCTGATTCATTTGGGCTACACCTTAACTGAAGTAACATCTTGAAGAGGTCTTGTTTATAATTAATCCACACCTAGAAGAATGGTTTACATTTAAGAACATGTTTTGTCTGGAGTATATAGCTCCAAGCTCCCACCAATGGGGTAAAGCAAGAATGTTTGTTCTTATCATTGTTATTCAACACACTAGTGAAGTTATAGCCAGTGCAATAAGGCAAGAAAAGGAAATGAAAAGCATATATCAGAAAGGAAGAAAGAGAACCATTCTTATTTGCAGATGACATGATTGTTTATGTAGATAAGCCTAAATAATCTACAAAAATACATTCTAGAACTAATAAATGAGGTAAACAAGGTTGCAGGATACAAGATAATCATGAAAAAATCAACTGTATTTCTTTACACAATGTTCACATAGACACTGAAATTAAATTCAATACTACTTACAACTGCTCAAAAGTGAAACATTTAGTGTAGATAGCATAAACCTAACAAAACATACACATCTTATAAACTAAAAGCTACACAATTCAGATGAAGTAACTCAAAACATATATAAGTAAATGGAGTGATACATCATGCTTACAGATGGGAAAACTCAATATATTAAAGATGTGAGTTCTTTCCAAATTTATATACATGTTTAATTCAATTATTATAAAAACACCAGCAAATATTTATAAATATAGACATGAAATTCTATAACTTATATGGAAACATGAAAGAACTAAAATAGCTAAAACAAACTTTGAAAAAGAATTATAAATTGGGAAGACTCTATCCACATATTTTTCAAGACTTCTTATATAACTGCACTAATCAAGACCTCATAGTATTGGCAGAGAGACAGACACATAGATCAATGAGACACAGTTTAGAACCCAGAAATAGAACCACAAAATTATGATCAATTGATTTTTGACAAAGGTCCAAAATTTATGCAAAGAAGGAAGTATAGCCTTTTCAATAAATGATTCTGGAGCAATTAGACATCTATAAGGAAATAAATTAATCTTGACCTAACTCTCACAGATTATGCAAAAATTAACAAATAATTGGTCTCAAGCTTAAATGTGTAATATAACACCATAATACTTTTACAAAAATAGGAGAAAATCTTTGGGATTTAAGGATAGGTAAAGAGTTGTTAGAATTACCACAAACAACATGACTGTAAATGGAAAAAATTTTAAATTAGACCTCATCAAAATTAAAAACTTTTGTTCTGTGAAAGACCCTAATAAGAGGGTGAAAAGACAACTTACCAACTAGGGGAAAATGAACAAAACCATACACCTGACAAAAGTACTAGTATTTGGAATATTTTTAAAGAACTTCTTAAAGAACTTTAAAAAATTCAACGGTAAAAAATCCAATTAGAAAATGACTAAATACACACAAATGCACACACAAACACACATGAACAAATATGCTTAACCAAATCTGGGGAAATCTGAGTAAGATCAGTGGAATGTATCAATGTAAGTATTCTGGGTATTATATTATCCTATAGATTTGCACATTACAACTATTGGGAGAAACTTGGTAAAGTGTACATGTGATCTGTTCTTTATTATTTCCTACAACTACAATGCATGTAAATATTCAATAATCTTAATAAAACTTTCAAATAAAAATCATTATGACCCAATGATTTAATTCAGGATTGAAAATATTATTAAAGATGAGGAAAAAACTAATAATATACTTCAATATACTAAAGGACTAATAGGGAATGATTCTGAGATCTTTTCAAAAGATATAAAAAACTATTTCATATTATGCCAATATGTACTCACTTCTTATTAAAATAAATAAATAAAAAGAAAAAACCACACAAACAAAGTTGCCTCTTGTAAATCTAGAAATATAAAGAAACTTCCTTAACCTGATGATAAAGTGCATATAAAGTTACTCATAGCAAATACATCTTTCCTAATAATGAAATACTAGAAATACTCCCACTGAGCCAGAAAAGAATACTCAAAATTACTACTTGTCCTTATTTTTTTCTAGAGATACCACCCAATCCTAGGAAAATCAACATTAAAAAGGTTTTAAAATAATGAAAACCAGAGCTAAAGCACCTTTATTTGCAATTGATATGACTATCTACCTGTGGAAAAATAATATCCATTACAATCAATTACAATTTATTAGCCCTAATAAAAGAAAGGTGGCCAGAATGCAGATAAACTTACAAGCATCCATAGCTTTTCTATATAGCAGAAATGACAAATTAGGAAATATAGAAGAAAAAATAATGCATTCAGAATTGCAACAAAAACTAAAGACTTGAAGAATAAACCTACAAGAAGTTTGCAAGCCCTATATGAATTAACCCTTATTAAGGGCTGTAAATGAGGTCTTTAATTAATGGAGAGGGAAGACCAAATGTGAAACAAGGTCAGTTTTCCCAAAATTAATCTGTAAATTCAGTTACTATCCTACTGAAAATCTGAATAGGATATTTTTGGGAGCCTGATTAAAAAATTTATTTGGATATCAGCCAGCCAGGAAGATGGCATCAAAGTAGGTCAGCAGGGCTCAACACTCTTAAAAAAACAATGGAGGAAGTGCTAAAGCTGTCTGAGGGAGCATTTTTTTGGGAATCTGCAGGCCAGGAGAGTGTCACACACATTGTCCACAGGGGGGATGGACAGAGAGACAAATAGGCCAAAATGAAAACCATGATTTAGTAGATCCACATGTGGGAATGGTCTCCATCCCCTCTCTTGAGTCCATGGCTGACAGTGGTCTACTGAAAGGGGAACGAACATTTTCTCCCTGGGAAATCTGAGGGTATGGAAGAGGGCTGAGAGTGGTTTTTCTTCAGTGAGTTTAGACAGCAGTGCCATGCTTTGAATTATGCCACTAGCTGGCACAGAAACACAAGCAAGCGGAAGTTGAAAGAGACAACTCCAAGGAAAGGTTTGCCAGAGAGAACAATCTCCTGGCAGACCAGGAAAGTAAAAGAAGAAAAAAGCTTTTTGCAGTCTTTCATGTCCCTATAACCAGGCCTCTTTGATCTGGTCTGCACCACATCGTGGGTCTGTGGCCCTGTTTTGATAACTTAAGCTGGCCAATAGTAAAGATTTAGAATAAGTTGAACCAAAAATCAAAGAAGAGATATGAAACAACACCAGTAGGCAAGAGAGAGAAATTGACTATCAGAGTAAATTCACCAACATAACCAGATGCCTCAACAAAGTTTACAAGTTATACTAAGGAACAGAAAGATAAGGCTTAACCAAAGGAACAAATTAAAAATCCTGATGAGACATAGTATTTAAGTCAACTAATCAATGATGGTCACATAAATCTCCTAAATCAATTCAAAGACTTGAAGGAAAACATGAGAGATAAAAGATATTAAGAAGATACTTAATGAATATAAAGAAAAAACTGAATGCTTGAAAAGAAAAATAAAAGATCTGGGAATGAAAGACACAATGGATGAGATTAAAAATACATTAGAGGCATATAACCATGGATTTGATGTGGTAAAAGAATAAGTGAAATGGAGGACAGAACATCTAAACTTGAAAAGATAGAATGGACAGAGAAAAGAATGGAAAAAAATTGAACAGGGTCTCAAGGAATTGAATGACAGTGTAAAACATACAAATATATGTGTTATTTGTGTCTTAGAAGGAGACAAGATTGGAAAAGGGACAGAGAGAATATTTGAGTAAATAATGGCTGAAAATTTCCCAACCTTTATGAGAAACGTAAATATCAATATCCAAAAAGGACAATGGACTCCAACCAGAATAAATCCAAATAGACCTACTCCAAGATACCTACTATTCAGAATGTCAAATGACAGAGATAAAAGGAGATTTCTGAAAACAACAAGAGAAAAGCAATTTATCACATACAAGGGATGCTCAATAAGACTAAATGCTGATTTTTCATCAGAAACCATGAAGGTGAGAAGACAGTGGTATGATATATTTAAGATACTGAAAGAAAAAACCTGCCAGCTAAGAATTCTTTATCTGGCAAAAAATGTCCTTTAAAAATGAGGTGCGCTTAAACTTTTCACAGATAAACAGAAACTGAGTGTTGTTCAACAAGAGCCTTGACTTACAAGAAATTCTAAAGGGATTGCTGAAGCCTGAGAGCAAAAGACAGGAAAGAGAGGTTTGGGGAAGAGTGTAGAAAAGAAGATTATTATTAAGGGTAACTAAAATGGTAAAAAGTCTGACAACAGTAAGACATAATAATGGAAGGCCTAAAGATAAGATGGATGAAGTAACTACAGCTATCCCTTCTATATCATTACTTTCCCCATCACAGTTTTGATATCTCATGGGTTGGTATAAGAAATTTAATGTGGATTTTGGGGGAGTTTTGCAGAAGCTGCACATGATATGTGAATGACAGCAGACAACACAGATAAAGAATGACAGCAGACAACACAGATAAAGTTTAGAAACTCAGAAATGCATAAAAATCTATAGTAATGCATAATACTACCATATTTTATCTTTTAATACCACAAATATACACAATTTCTTTTTTAAAGTTAAAATAAGTAAAAAGCTAAAGTTTGCAGAAAGAGTGCAAAAGCCAGCAGATGACACACAAATGCTAGAAACAAAGATATCTTAAAAAGTTTAGAAACTCACAATGCAAGAAATGTACATAAAAATGTAGTTATATATAATATTACCTGTGTAGTATATATTTTACCATTTAATAACATAAATGAACAGCTACATGAGTTTTTTTCTTAAAATTTAATTTGTAGTAAAAAAAACTGTGGTTCTATGTACTAGTTTGGAGATTTCAAATGTATTTTTGGCAATCTTTCACAAGACACCTCACCATGATCTTGCAGTTATCTTTGCATCTCAAGTTTCTCATGTCTTGTGTCTTTAAATGCCATAAACTCTATTAAAATCATGGGTCCCAAGCATAGTGTTCCTAGTGGTTCAGAATATGCTCTCAAGGAACAGAGGAAAGTGATTTACTTGAAGGAAAATGTAGAATTGTTAGATATATTTCATTCAGGCAAAATGTCTGCTGCAGCTGGCTGCCATTACGATGTTAATGAGCCAAGTGTAAGGCACATCAAGAAAAAAGACAAGGAAATCCATGAATCCATTCCTGCAGCTACACCAACAGCTGTAAAGCATTTACATAAACCATGAGATCCACATCTCTCTTTGTAGAAAGTGCAACGTTCTTTTGGGTACAGGATTGTTATAAAAAAGGCATTATGGTAGACTCTGGCATCATACAAGAAAATGCTAAGTCCTTATATGATTCCCTAAAGGAAAATGAAGGTGAAGGATCTACTCCTATGGATTTTCAGGTCAGCAAAGGCTGGTTTGCAGAAAAGGTATGCCCAATGCAAAGTAAAAGAACTGAAGAGACAGCACATGCTGATCAAGAGGCAGCTAGGGAGTTTCTGAAACCCTGAAGGAACTGATTGAAGTGAAAGGCTAAAAACCAGAACAAATAATCAATGTTGATGAAACTGCCCTATATTGGAAAAAATGCCTAAGAGTCCAAGAAATTTTATGTGGATATTCCAGACCACGGGGATGCCACGGCCCTGAACTCCATGATGTAGAAGGGACAACTGTAATGTCTTTACACTAATAACATTGAATGTTAATGGGTTGAACTCCCCAATCAAAAGGCACAGACTGGCAGAATGCAAACAAAATATGAGCCATCTGTATGCTATCTACAAGAGACTCATCTTAGATATGAGGACAAAAATAGACAGTCTAAGGAAGGTTGGAAAAAGTGAAAGGTTATGCAAACAGAAACCAAAAAAGAGCTGGAGTGGCTACACTAATATTGGATAAAAAGATTTTAAATGCAAAACTAAGAGATGAAGAAAGTCATTATATACTAATAAAAGGGGCAATTCAACAAGAAGAAATAACAATAATAAATATTCATGCCCCTATCCTGAATGCCCAAGAATACATGAGCCAATTACTGGAAAATCTGAAGGGAGCAATAAACATCTCTGCAGAAAAGTGGGAGTCTTCAATACACCACTCTCAGCATTGAATACAACATCTGGAAAGAGGATCAGTAAGAAAACAGAGAACTTGAATAACACAATAAATGAACTAGACCTAACAGACATTTATAGAATATTGTACTCCCAAACAGCAGGATATACATTCTTCACAAGTGATCATTGATCTTTCTCCAGGATATTTTGGCTCACAAAATAGGTCTCAAATTTTAAAAAGTTTTAAATTATACAAAACACCTTTTCTGATCATAATGGAATGAAGCTGGAAATCAATAACAGTTAGAAAATTGGAAAGCTCCCAAATATATACGGATATTAAACAACATGCTCTTAAACAATCAGTGGGCCAAAGAAGAAATTGTAAGAAAAATAAATAAATATATCAAGATAAATGCAAATGAGAACACAACATATCAAAACCTATGAGATGCAACAAAACAAATGCAGTTCTGAGAGGGAAATTTATAGCCCACAATGCTTACATTAAAAAAAGAGAACTAAAAACAAAGACCTACCTACACCCACAGAACTAGAAAAAGAAGAGGAAACTACTCCCAAAGCAAGCAGAAGGAAAGAAATAACAAAGATTATTATGAAATTGAGAAAAAATAGAGAATAAAACCAAAAGTTGGTTCTTAAAGATGATCAACAAAAATGAAAGCTTAGCTAGAGTGACCCAGAGAAAAGAAAGAAATGTAAATAAATAAAATCAGAAACAAGAGGAGGCAGCATTACTAGTGACACCATAGAATAAATAAGATCATAAGAGGGTACTATGAACAACTATACACCACTAAACTAGATAATGCAGATGAAATGGACAAATTCCTAGGAACACGTGAACACCCTACACTGACTCTAGAAAAAATAGAAGACTACAACAAACCAATCACAAGTAAAGAGATTGACACAAACAAAAACTCCCCCAAAAGAAAAGCCCAGGACCAAATGGGTTCACAGGTGAATTCTACCAATCATTCATAGAAGAATTGATACCAATCTTGCTGAAGCTCTTCCAAAAAACTGAACAGGAGTGAATGCTACCAAACTTATTCTATGAAGTCAACCTCACCCTAATACCAAAGCCAGATATAGACACTACAAAAAGAGAAAATTACAGACCAATTTCTCTAATGAATATAGATGCAAAAATCCTCAACACAATACTTGCTAATTGAACCCAAAGGCATGTTAAAAGAATTGTACATTATGATCAAGTGAGTTTTATCCCAGGTATGCAAAGTTGGTTTAACACAAGAAAATCAATAAGTGCAATACACCACATTAATGAATCAAAGAAATCATATGATCAACTACATTGACACAGAAAAGGCATTTGACAAAATCCAGCAAACTTTCTTGATAAAAACAACCTGAATAGCCAAAAAGACATTAAAAAGAAAAATGAAGTTGGAGGACTCTCACTTCCTGACTTTAAAGTATATTACATAGCTACAGTGGTTAAAAACAGTATCGTGCTGGCATAAAGATAGACATATAGACCAAAGGAATCAAATTGATAGTTCAGAAATAAACCCTCACATCTATGGCCAAGTGATTTTTGACAAGCCTGCCAAACCCATACAGCTGGTTCAGAACAGCCTATTTAAAAAATGGTACGGGGAGCACGGGATAGCCATAGCCAAAAGAAAGAAAGAGTATCCCTATCTTACACCTTATAGAAAAATTAAATAAAAATGGATCAAATACCTCAATAAAAATGCTAGAATCATAAAGCTCCTAGAAGAATATGTAGGGAAATATCTTCAAGATTCTGTAGTAGGTGGTGGTTTTGTAAACTGTACATGCAACAGAGGAGTAACAAATGAAAAAATAGATAAATGGGACCTCCTCAAAAATAAACATTTTTGCACTTCAAAAGACTTTGTCAAGAAGATGTAAAGGCAGCCCACTCAATGGGAAAAAATATATGGAAACCACATGTCCAATAAGGGTTTGATTTCTATGATAAGCAACCAAACTGAAGAAAAAAAAAAGCAAAGGACCTGAATAAATTGACATTTCTAAAGAGAAGATAAAACTGGTCAAGGAGCACATGAAAATACATTCAACTTCACTGGCTGTTGGGGAAAGGAAGCTCAGAACTACAATGAGCTATCATTTCACACCTTACAGAAAGGCCATTATATAAAAAACAGAAGACTACAAGTACAGGAAAGGATGTGGAAAAATAGGAACACTCCTTCATTGTTGGGGGGAAAGTAAAATGGCGCTGCCTCTGGGGAAGACAGTTTGGCAGTTCCTCAGGAAGATGAATATAGATATCCCTTTTCATCAAGTAATCCTGCTACTGGGAATATGCTCAGAACTGAAGGCAGGAACACAAACAGATATTTGCATACCAATATTCATAGAAGCATCATTTACAATTGCTAAGGGATAGAGACAACCCAAGAGTCTGTCAAATGATGAATGGATAAACAAAATGTGGTGTGTGCATACAGTGGAATACTGTTCAGCTATAAAAAGAAATGAAGTTGGGAAGTATGTGACAACATGGTTGGGCCTTAAGGACATTATGTTGAGTGAGATAGTCCAGACACAGAAGGGCAAGTATTTTATGGTTTCACTAATGTGAACTAAATAGGATGAGTAAATTCATGCAGTTAAACTCTAGAAGGGAGAGCTGATGCTTAATGTATGTAGAATTTTTAATGTTTGACTTTAAATGTGTAGAAATGGATAGAGGTGATAGTACCACAGTATACTGAGTATAAGTAACACTGCTGCTTATAAATGTGATTGTGGTTGAAAGGGGGTAGTCCAGGGATGTAAAGGTCAATTGAAAGAAAGCTAGAGGATAATCTAGGAACTGTAGAACATAGTGAACTCAGTGGTGGATGAGGATTGTTGTTAGGACAAATAGAAGAATGTTCTTCTATGAAATACAACAAATGTATGTGATTATTACAAGGTGGTAATACAACTAATATAACTTATGGACAATAGTTTACAGTAAAAGGGTAATATTATTGCATCAGTGGCAGAGACATACTATATTAATGCTAAGGGTCAGTAATAGGAGATATAGGATTTTTCCTTTTGTAGTGATGAAAACATTCTTTTTTTAAAAAATATACCTTTTTATTTTTGTTTAAAGGAAACTTAGATTACATAAATGTTACATAAAAAATATAGAGGATTCCCATATGTCCCACTCCCTACATCCCCCACATTTTCCCACATTAAAAACATCTTCCATTAGTGTGGTAAAATTGTTACAATTGGTGAATACATTTTGGAGCATTGCTGCTAAGCATAGATTATAGTTTACACTGTAGTTTACACTCTCCCGCACGGTTTTGTAAATTATTACAAAATACATAATGGCCTGTATCTGTCATTGCAGTGTCATTCAGGACAATTCCCAAATCCCAAAAATGCCACCAAATTACACCTGTTTTTCCATCTCCTCTCCCTCAGAACCTCCAGTGGCCGCTGCCTCCACATCAATGATAAAAGTTCTTTCATTGCTAGAATCACAAAAGTCTATAGTAGAATAACAGTAATTTCCTTTTATTGAAATGCTTCCTACTGTGGCAAAATCAATAAACCTAGCTTTTTTCCTTCTTACTTCAGGTGTTTTTGTTTTGTTTTGTTTTGTTTTTTGCAGGCTCTAACACATATTTGTCAAAAGATGTACAGACTATTCATATGAGCCTTAAAATAGACAAAATATCCAAATGCCCAAAGATAAAATGACTACATAAATTATGATAAATTCACATAATGGAACGTTACATAACGATGAGAAAGCAGCTACAACTTCATTCAAATATATGGATGAATCTCACAATGTTGAGGAAACCAAGCCAGAAGCCAAAGAAAAAATACATTTTATGACCCATTTATGTTAAGTTCAGAAATAGGTAAAACTTATCTGTGGTGGTGTTTGAAGTCAGCATAGAGATTATCCTTGGAGGGAGATGGGAAGAAGCATGAGGGGGCTTTCAACATCCCAGTAATGGCCTTGATATATGTGCTAATTACGTGGGTGTGTTCAGATGATGAACATTTGATCAGGGGAGCGGATGTGGCCCAGGCCGTCGGGCACTCGCCTCCCATGTGGGAGAGTCCTGGGATTGGTTCTTGGTGCCTCCTGGAGAAGGCGAGCAGACGATGAACAGGCAGGCAAATGAGAGAACCATTGGGGAGGGGAGAGATAAGTTAAAAAAAAATCTTTTTTAAAAAAACTAAAAATTAAGAAAATCAAAGAAAAATAATAAAAAATAAAATATATTTAAAATTTTTAAAATTATTGAAATTGTCTTTCATCACTGTAAGATCTGTTGCCTTGTATGTACTGTGACATTTTCTTCTGTTTATTCCCCCAGTGTCTAATTTTTTCATTTTGTTTTCAAAGAAGCTTTACGTTACAGAAAAGTCACGTACAGAATGTAGGTAATTCCCATATACCTCAAATCTTCCCCCTTTTCCCTTTTCCCTTATTAATAACATTTTACACGTGGGTGGTGCATTTGTTACAATTGATGTACAAATATTGAAACAGTGCTACTAACCATGGTCAATGATTTACATTATGATTTACATTTTGTACCATACATTTTTATAGATTTTGATGAGGTTTAACATGGTGTGTATCCATCATTGCAAGATCATGTAGAACAATTCCATTGCCCCCAAAATGCCCCATGTTCCACTTAATCTACTCCTCCCTCCTACTCCCCTCAGGAACCATGGTAACGACCAAGACAAACTCATTGAAGAACAAGATTCATAGTTACTTGCAACAACATTGAGGGCTTGACAACCTGGCCTGCCCTCCCCTATTAAGCATTGCCTATGCTCTCAAGAGACTCCCACTTCCCTATCTGAAATCATAGCAGGTCTCCCCAGGAAGGGAGTCCAACACCTTCCCACTCATTATGTGAATCTCTGCCCACTGATATAACACACTATGACAAGATGAACACTACACACTCCTTAGGAGCCTGTCCCAGGTGTGCCTTGTTCTGCATGTCCCCCATATCCAACACCTTAAACCAGTAACCCTCCCCTGCCATATTTGCCAAAAGAACATTCCCAGCATTGTAGTTTCAACCACATACCCACTAATCTCCATAGTTCACCTGCTCTCTCCTCCAAACCTCCCCCCAGTTTCAGGGACAGTACAACACACCCGCCTCACCTTATCCCCCTCTATTAGTCAGGGTTCTCTAGGAAAACAGAATCAACAGGAGATATCTGTAAATATTATGAGAATTTATAAGAGTCTCTCATGTGACCATGGGGTTACACAAGTCCAGGTTCCGCAGGCAGGTTGCAAACCAGGGGGCTCTGATGAAATTTCAATGAAGGTCCTTGTTGAGTTTCCAGGAGATATTGGCTGAGCAAAGATGAGCTGGGAAATTCTCTCTGAATGCTGAAATCACTTCCCCTTTTAAGACATTCAACTGATTGGATAAAGTGTCACTCATTGCTAATGGCAATCTCTCTGGTTGATCATAGGTGTAAACAGCCATATATGCAGTAAACTCACTGATGACTAAGGCCCATAAATGTTCTTGTACTACAATTTGCTCAGTGATTCCTTGACCAAACAACTGGGCACAATTACCTTGCTGAGTTGACATATTAGCCTAACCATCACATCGCCTCACAGACCAGCACCACCCAGGCCAATAGCATCATTGCACCACTGTTATGCCCATCCACTGCACAACTACACCCTTCCACCTCATCATAAATTTTGCACATATGGGCATTGACATACAAATTTCTTCTCCCTTTCTGTCTCCTGTAAACCTATCATCCAGACTTTAGCTCTGTGAGACTGCTCAATTTCTTAATTCACATCAGTGTGGTCATGTGATATTTGTGCTTCAGTGCCTGGCTTGCTTCACTCAACATAAGGCCTTCAAGATTCATCCATGTTATCCCATGTGTTAATACTGCATTACTTCTTACAGCTGAATAATATTCCATTGTATGTATATCACAAATATAGACATACTGACCAATTTTTTTATCCATTCATCTGTTAATAGACATTTGGGTCATTTTCAACTTTTTGCAATAGTGAATAATGCTGCTATGAACATTGGTGCGCATATATCTATTTGTGTCCCTGCTTTCAATTCTTCTGGGCATATACCCAACAGTGGGATTGCTGGATCATATGACAGTTCTATAGTTAGCTTCCTGAGGAACTGTTGGCGTGATTCCTCGCAGGCTCCGCTGCCGATAGCCGACTACTGCTGACCACCGCCGCCTGCCGCCGCCACCGATCGCCACCCCCGGGGTGTTTCCCTTGGCGATCGGGCAGTCGGGGGACGAAGGGAGGGGGGTTGCGGCCCACCGGGTTCAGGCATCCCTGAGCAAAGCGAACCAAAGGCCGGGGTCTGCGTCTCGAGCCACAGACGAGAGTGGGGAGACGGACACTTCCCGGTTACCAGTGGACGATGAGTAATGATTACGGAGACTACCACACGCTCCGGAGACGAGGCTGGGCTTCCAAGTCCAACTTTATTAGGTGGGATCTGATATTTATAAAGAGCGGGAGGGGTGGAGTGAAACGGGGAAGGGTAAGGCATACTGGGCAGATTCTGATTGGTTGGGATGGGTTTATGTCCATATAAGGTATATGCTAGAAAGGGGATGGTGCCGAGCTGTGGTGGCCATCTTAAAGCACACGGTAAGGAGAGATTGCTACAGATGTCAGCAGCCAATTGGCTGTGGTAGCTGCAAAGGCATCCGCTCCTGATTGGTTGCGGCATTCAGCGCCAAAACGGTGTCCACGCCTCGGTTTTCTCAGGCAGCGCACTCAGAGCCTCCGTACTGCCCTCGTCCCCCCCACACCTCCTCCCACATCTCCCCCTCTTTTATTATATAATAAAGGGGGGAAGTGGTAGGTGTAGGGCTTTCCTTGACTGCACCTGTCTTAGGTTGCCCCCTTCTGGGGGTCTTACCCGTCATTGACTGCCAGCCAGGTTTCTCCGGGGGGGTCACAAAGGCCGCGTCTGTCTTAGGTTGCCCCCTCTTTGGGGGTCTTACCCGTCATTGACTGCCGGCCAGATCTTTGTGCATGAGGGGGTAATTTTAGCGGAGCTTTCAAGTATAATGCGCACCTGCCCAGAGGCTGCCGGTTGGTTTGCTCCTTTCAGCTCGGTAGAGGGGGATATCAGATGTAACCGAAGGAGGGGAGGGGGCGAATATAAACGAGGGAGAGGGTTGGGGG